>VDFB02115341.1:0-15538 GCA_007258455.2 Sequoia sempervirens | reverse complement strand
CCAACCTCTCCCAATTTGCATTTTGCATGTGTCCAACCATAATGAATAACCATGCAACTACACATCCCATGTCATGGTTCACATATATACTCTACAATAGAGCTCAATACAACTAATAACCAACCTCAACCACTAAACATATGCTTGATTTTATAGATTAAGTTCACACAAAATCAACAAGTGGTATTGATGAAACCTTGTATCTCAAAACTATGAGCACAAACCATCGACTCCAAGATTTATTTTTTGGTACTAAACTTTTTCAATATTAAATATTTTTCTAATGTGTGACTTACATATAGAATATCTAACTATGAGCACAAACCATTGACTCCAAGATTTATTTTTTGGTACAAATTTACCCCTTCATTCACCCCTTCATCACATTTCATCTTTCACCTCATCTATCTTTGCAAAATTTCAAAATACACCAATACTTTGGGACTTAAAACATCACACTGGTCAACTTGCTACCTTAGCTACTTTGTATGTGAAATTTATCCTTTTCCATGCACGTAGTTGAGATAGTTATCATCTTTGAAATAGTTTATCTTGAAGGTCACAAGTCTAGGGCTACAGATTTCCAAGTTCATTGGTAGCCTTTATGCTAACATCACAACAACAAACTTAAGTCAAAAGTGTTGTCCCAAAATGCTTGCAAAGATCACCTCCCACATCACCCATCTTTTCATCCCACATTGTCATCATTTCTCCCAAAAGACTTAGTGTCCCTTTTACCTAGGTTTGAGTCAACTACATAATTCAAACATTACAAAACTCAACACAACTCTCCAATAGTTGAAACCAAATTTATGGTAAGGACAACATCACAACACAAGAGAATCATGGAAAAAGAAAATGTTACATTTACCTCAAGTGATCCAAATCCTTTAGAGTTTGATCATAGAAGTCATGTTACACCATCACAACAACCATCATCTCCTTCAAGACCATACGAAATTGAAGACGTCACCAACAACCCGTTTGAGCTCACTAGGGAAGAACTTTTAGAACATCAACTTTTTGAAAGTGTAGCTCCTATCTCCCTGACATTTTTAGCACAAAGTTTCACATAGGATTTCACAACTCTATTACAAGGGCTAAGTCAAACTTACATACCTAGCCTTGCAACTAGCCTTGCTAAAGATTTTGGTCGCACCTTACCATTCAAAAGTAATTTACACTTGCGGGTACTCTTGAAATGAATCCTCCACCTCCCACTTTTGTTTGGACACCTACCTTTGGTGCTCCTCCAATTATCAAAGATCCAAAACAACTACTTACTCCACTTGAACTTCACTATTCTACCACCACTTCAACATTTTGGGGAAACCCTTCTTCATCCACACCTATGAGTACCACAAGTGTACCTACCATCACGCAGAGTAGTACAAACTAAAAAACTCAAAACAGCACAAAGGGGATGTCAATACCATATCATAGAATCAACCCTCAACGCAACTAGGGACATCTTTATCCAACCCTCTAGTGGGTTTATCCATTCCATCTACCATTACCACATCATCTCCTCTTAATCCACGACAAAGAAATCCCTTGGTTATGAGTTCTATCAATCCTGGGAGTACCTTGATCACGAATCCTTTGTTTACATATTTTTCACAAGGAAATCCCCAAACATAAGACAAAGGAATCTTTTCAATCAATGGACTCAATGTCCTAGTGTGTCATTTCCATTACAAAATTTAATGACATCATCCTTTCATATAGCTCCATTTTCTATACCAAATCAATCAGGGCCTCAAACATACATTCCTCCCCCTCAATCCACTATCTTACAAGGAATGTTGAACCAAGGGAATCCTCCACCTTTCACTACCAATCCGCTAAACACTCAAAACATAAATGTCCCTAATCCTTAGCAAATATCTCAACAACCACCCGATCCCACATTGCAAGCACATGCCCTCACTCTACAACAAGCACAACAAACTTACCAACAAGTCGTACAACAATAGCAAGCACAACAAGTAGCCTTAGCAGCTCAACAAGCATCCTTAGCACAACAACATCATCAAGCTCAACAAGTAGCCTTAGCACAACAACAACATCAAGCTCAGCAAACATCCTTAGCAACAACAACAAGCGACCATTGCCCAACAAGCTCAACAAGCAACTTTAGCAGCACAACAAGTCGCACAACAACAACAAGCAATTTTATTAGCACAACAACAACAACAGGCCCAACAACAAGCCCTAGTGGTGCAACAACAACAACAAGCTCAACAGTACACCCAACAACAACAACAAGGATCCTATATTCCTCATACAAACATCATCAACCCAAACACATCAGGAACATATTCATCACTTTCAAAAAATCTCACACCTTCATACACCCCATATAACTCATCTCTCATCCCATCATATGTTCCTCCACCCAATCCGCAAGACTATCTCGCATCACAATTAAAATCACTTTCACAAGAAATGTAGGACCTTTGAATGGGAAAGACAAAGAAACCTCATACACAAAACTTGTGTCCTTACCCATTTGATCGAAACATGACAATGGTACCATTTCCTCTTGGTTTTGAAATCCCCAAATTTGACAAATACAAAGGGTTAGGAAGCCCTGTTGACCATATCAAAGAATTCAACGTCATGTGCATGGAAGTGGCTTACAATAGTTCATATCTAATGCACCTCTTCCCTCAAAGTTTAACAGGTATTGTTATGGATTGGTTCTCTCATTTGTCTCCTGGTATCAAAACTTTTCAAGAAATCATTGACAAATTCATTGATCACTTCTCCTTCAATCTTGACATGGGCGTTAGTCTAGAAGAGTTGTACACTCTCAAATAGAATCTAGGGGAAACCTTTGCAAATTTCTTACAAAGATGGAGACAAAGAGCTAGTAAAAGTAAGTGGCCTCTTCCTGACGATCAACAAGTGGGAATCATCATAGCCAACCTTGATCTAAATCTATTATTCCACTTGAAAATGCAATGCATCACATCCCATGACAAGCTTGTTCTCAGAGCCCTTAGCATTGAAAGAGCCCTAATCTCATAAGGAAACACTCAGGCTTACAAAGACAAATGTCCTTCAACTAGTTTAAATGAGAAACCTCATGTATGGGCTAAGAACAAAAATGTAACAAATGATGGTGTAGTAGATGCTAAGGTCATACTAAGTGCTCATAGACCCAATAACAATCAAGTTGCTAACATTTAACCAACTGTGCAACAAATGTTATCACCTCAGAACAATCAAATCAATAACACCAGCATGCAACCAAGGAAAACCAATAACAAGAATAAATATCCCAAATGCAAGTATACATAGTTATCGAAACCCATCGAGACAATCATGAAGAAAATGGTAGAGTTGAATTTGATAACACTTCCTAACTTTGAACACTACCAAGAACCACAAGAAAATCCATCTTGGTACAACAAATGCAATCTTTGTGACTTTCATAAAATCAAAGGACATAAAACAACAAATTGCATGAAACTCAAGAATATCATCAAAGATCTCATAGAGAACGATACCATATCTATTGAGCTAGCAGCTAGAAACCAATATCTCAAGATATACAAGAAACCTATGCCTGATCATAAAAAATCTAACAATAATGGTAAAGCTAAGGATTACACCAATGTTCAACATACATATTCTAATGTAGTTGCTTCCTATGATAGCAATATCACTGTTGTCACTATCAAAGGAGCTAGTATGGAATGTAGAGTCACCACACGATGTGGAAAAATAACCGTTCAAGGAGCTATCCCAGCTCAACCTAGGACACAACCTACTTTTCTCACATATAATCCTAGCAAATACAATCTTGTAGATTAGCTTAAAAAAAACCCCACTCAAATATCCATTTTGGAACTCCTAAAATTATCTCCTGCACACAGGGAAATACTGGAAAAAGCCTTATCTGAGTCATCTGTTTTGGAGAACATTGATATGGATTAGTTTCAAGCTATGGTAGGAAACATCACTAGCCATCTTCTCACTTTATCTGAACAATATTTACCATCACAACCATCTCATAATTGTGCTTTACACCTTGAGGTTTTCATTCACAAAAACAAGGTCAATAGAGCCTTGGTAGATGGAGGTGATGGTCTAAATATTTGTACCCTAAAATTGATCAAGCATCTAGGCTATTTAGAAGATACTATTGAGAAGATAAAGAGTACCACCATCAGAGCATATGATGACCAAGAACAGGTATCACAAGGAATCATAGCACTTCCAATCCAAGTTGGACCTCTTATTGCAGAAACTACATTCCAAGTACTTGATCTTGATCTTCCATATAACATCCTACTTGGTTGACCATGGATCCATGCTTTGAAAGTTTTAGCCTCAACCTATCATCAGTGTGTGAATTTTTCTTTTGAGGGTAGAGAGATCACTATCCATGGAGATCATGAACCATTCTACTACTGCAAGAGTCTTGAGGAAAATTTTTATAAGATCCCACAAATACCCAAAAATGATAAAGGACCTACAACAACAAGCTCATTTATTGACCTATCATTTCTAGCCTCTACCTCAACATCACAAGCACCAATTGTGAAAAGCATACCTAATGTCAGATCAGTAATCTGAGATGATGGTTGTGGCTGCTACAAAATATTGAAAGACACCTTTTTCTAAGGAGAGTTACCTATTTGTCCTCAAAATCATGGGAAACCAACATCTAGCACCAAAGAACCAAAAATAATCAAGATAGCACCTACTACCTTCACCAAATGGGGAGATTTAAATCAAGAAGATGTCCATGAGCAAGATATATCTAAACTCCTCTATCAAGATGAATGATCGGCTCCTGTTCTTCCCATGGAAGATGACAACAAAGGTCTATAGCTAATATAGAGCATGGGATATAACAAGAAAGAGAAACTAGGAAAGAATGACAATGGTTTACTAGAACCCATCATTCTTGAGAAATGACTAAAAAATCTTGGGTTAGGTTGTACTACTAGCAAGTTCATGCTTATTGGCAAAGGTATTACTGCTAAATGAGTTGAAGCTTCCTCTTGGTTGCCTACATCACATGATACTACCTTAGATGAATTCCATCTTGATGTTGCTGACCTATTTGAGAACAACACCCTCTTCATGATATCCATAATATCCTTTGTCTCAAAAAACTAACCAATTGAGATATTCTTAATATAGTTGCAACTCTGATATGGACCAACAAGGATCACTAGTTCTAGATTTATTCAAAAACAATGAAGCAATCTCAAAATACATGGAACTCTGAGACAACTTATCATGGGAAGATCACAAAAAAGGCTTCGATGTAGAACTCAATATAGGGGCGTACTATGGGGAGACGATTGAATCCTTCAGTCGCAAAATAAATGAAATACAATTAACATGCAGATCCTTGAGTGAAAACCACCTAGTGGCACTCTTTGATCCCAAAATAGTAAAAAACAAAGGATGCATCCAATAATGAAATCCTCTCTAAGGTTCCCAAGGATGAGGGATTCAATCTCCCCCTTAGTGAAATACATCCAAAGAAATCATCAATACTAGCAGAAAAGGCTACACCAATCAATGTGGGAACAAAAGAAGAACCTAAGATCACCTTCTATGTTGAATCCTTATTAGACGAAGAATAGAAGAACCTTACAACATTCCTTAAAGAGGGAAGAGATAAATTTTCATGGTCATACACAGATATGCCAGGCCTGGATCCAAAAGTAGTTGTACATCACTTAGCAGTTTATCCTTATGCCAAACCAATCAAGCAAAAATTAAGGAAGATGCACCCTCAAATAGCACTCTTGGTTAAATTGGAACTACAAAAGCTTCTTGGCATTGGATTCATCTGACCTATAGATTATCTTGAGTGTGTTTCAAACTTGGTACTAGTCTCAAAACCTACTGGGGGCATCAGAATATGCACTGATTTTAGAGATCTAAACAAGGCATGTCCAAAAGATGATTTTTCTCTTCCAAACATTGATCTCATTATGGAAAAATAGTTGGGCATGAAATGTTGTCGCTCATGGATGGCTTTTCAGGCTACAACCAAATCATAATCACCAAAGAAGATCAACATAAAACTTCATTTGCTTGTCCATGGGGAACCTAATGTTGGAATGTGATGCCATTTGGGTTGAAGAATGCAAGAGCTACCTATCAAAGAGCAATGACCCCAATCATTCATGACATGATCCACAAAACAGTTGAAGATTATGTGGATGATATTTTGGAAAAATCAAAGAAGAGAAGTGAGCACATACAAGTCTTAGGACCTATATTTGATAGGGTGGAAGAATACAAGGTATGAATAAATCCAAAAACGTGTGTGTTTGGGGTCACATAGGAGAAACTTCTTGGCTTCATCATTTCACAAAGAGGGATAGAAATTGATCTAGGAAAGGTAAAATCCATCCTAGACATGGAACTGCTGCAAACATTGAAGTAGATGAGAGGATTACAATGAAGGTTATAGTCCATTAGAAGGTTCATAGCTTAGCTATCAGATAAGACTCACCCCTTTTCGTATCTTCTCCATAAAGGGATAACTTACAAGTGGGATGAAAAATGTGATAAGCTTTCCAACAGATCAAGGATTATCTACTAACACCTCCAGTGCTTGTGCCACTGATACCAAACAAGCCACTAATCTTATACATCTCATCAACACTAGCAGCACTAGGAGCTCTTTTAGCACAACATGATGAAAATGGAAAAGAAAGAGCTATATACTACATCAACAGAACCTTGGTAGGCTATGAGATGAATTATTCACCCATTGAGAAAGAATTCCTAGTGGTAGTTTTCGCTTCACAAAAGTTCATGCATTACATTTTGTCACACCAAATCAAGCTCATCACAAAAATTGACCCATTAAAATATTTGTTATCCAAAGTAACCCTCATAGGACGAATGGAAAAATGGGCAATGATCTTGAAAAAGTTTGACATAGAGTATGTGGAGTGCAAGGAAATCAAAGGACAAGTAATCACAGACCAACTAGCAGAAGCACCTGTCTATGATGAGAACCCTTTAATATCTGAGTTCATTAACAAATTAGTGTTCCTTATTAATCTTGCAGCTCAGTGGAAGATGTACTTTGATGGATCATTCACCCAACATGGATGAGGAGTTGGAATTCTTTTTGTCACCCCCTAAGGTGATTACATCCCAAAGTATTATAGGCTATCATTCCCATGTACCAATAACATTGTTGAGTACGAAGCCTTAATCACAGGTCTCAGGATAGCAATTCAGTGGCAGATACAAGAAATGAAAGTCTATGGAGACTCGCAGCTGGTTATCAATAAAGTCAATGATGACTATCAAACCAAAGATGACAAGCTTACTCCTTATAAGAAGATGGTGGAGAATCTCAAAGATCTTTTAATAGACATAAATTTTGAGCAGATTCCTCGCATGAACAATAGAGCAGTAGATTCCATGGCAACAATTGGATCACTACTAGACACGCTGAACAACATTCTTCAATGTGAATTCTTGGTAGAACAGCTTCTTGTACCAACTTTCAAAATCCCTGAATCTGAATTCGAGTGTGTCATTGTTGGTCCTGGATCCCCTTGGTACCATGATATTTTTACTCACCTTAATAAAGGAACCCTTCCATCAGACATCACATTGAACCTTAAAAAGAACTTTGTCAAAAAGGCATCCCGATTCGTGATCCTAGGTGATACCCTTTACCGTCGAAGCATTGAAGGGACATTACTGTGATTTTTTAGGCAAGAGGAAGCCTTAACTGCCTTAACAGAAGTACACAATGGCATATGTGGGTCCCATTTTAATGACATTAGCTAAGAAACTGTTGAGGATAGGGTATTATAGGCCAACCATGGAAAAAGAAGCTCATTAGTATGTGCAAAAATGCATCCAGTGTCAACAACATGGGGATTTCATTCACGCTTGAGCTCAAAAATTTCAACCAATGATTACACCATGTCCTTTTTCGTAGTGGGGACTTGATCTCATAGGAAAAATCACTCCAACCTCATCCAATGACCATAAGTTCATCATAATCGTCACTAAGTACTTTACTTAGTGGGTTGAAGCTATTCCTATGACCTACATAATAGTGAAGTAGATAGCCAAGTTTATCCTAAATTACCTAATTTTCCATTATGGTGTTCCACAAACCTTCAACTCAAACAATGGAACCCCATAGGATGTGAAAGAGTTGTGTCAAAGATTCAATATACAACACTGATTCTCTACATCGTACTATCCCCAAGGAAATGGCCAAGAAGAAGCAAAAAACAAAACTATCCTTAAATTCCTAAAGAAAATAGATAATGAAGTTGATCGTGATTGGAATCTGTAACTAAATCCTGCTCTTTGGGCTTATCGAACCAATATCTGCACACCTACAGGAGCAACCCCTTTCTCCCTAGTCCACATGCATACATCATCATCACAAAACATGTATAGAAAATATACAATTTAATAAATGCATCCACATCATTTGCATCCATAACATTTGCATATCATAATCATTCATCCATACAATATAGTGAAAGAATAATGAAAAAGAATCATATCATTGCATCCATCCATATCATACCATCACATATCACATAGGCATAAAATAAAATGCATCCATACATGATCATATATAAGCATCCATACATGAAATAAAGTCAACACATCATAGCATAAATCATCTATATCTGTATCATATATATATATCAAAAAATGTTTCATGGTACAAAATCTGGATCAGTGAATGTACATCGATCATAAGTAGAACATCCACGAGGCTATAAAAAATGAGCCCATGAATGTATATCGGTATAAAGAATGGGGAAAAATAAAAAAGTGTTTATACATCTGAAGGCTAGCCTTGGTGGCTACTACCCTCTCCATCCCATCGCTTAGGCTGATCCTCTACTCAGGGGTGTGCATCGCTCCGCTGTGAAAAATTAGGTTGTCTCAATGTTGTAGTAACATCTTTGTGATAATGTTGCATGTAATATGCAGCCTCCGTAACAGCCTCTCTATACAATCTAGCCGAAACTGTCTGACCATGGGTGGATTCCATAAGGCTCTCAATCTAGTAATGTCAAGCCACCTCCTAGTCTCTCTCCCTAGTGACAACCTGAACTCTCTGCAGAGATGCATCCCTCTCAGCTATCATAGTAACCACCTGTTGTCGAGCCTGGTCTCACTCAATAGTCATAACCAAAATCTGTTGGCGAGCCTGGTCCCACTCACCTGTCAACACCTCCACCTGCTACTATAGTTGTTGTATCTGTGCATCTCTAGAATTTGACGGTGGTGGTGGTGGCACTAGTTTTTGTTGTACCACTAGAGGTTGTTGTGGAGGCTATTGTCCCATTAGAGGAGCCCTTAGAATGTATCCATCCTAGCCATCCTAGCCGCCCTATCATCTGCCTTTGAGTGCTCTTCCTGATAGCCTCCCTCTGGGAGGAGTACCTGCAGGATCTGTAAGTCGTCATGGTGGGATGAATCTTGCATCATAAGCTAGAGTAGTCTGAGCAATGGGCTGACCCTAATCGTATGCTCAAGGCTAGGCAACCAACTGATGAAAACTCTCAATGACCTCTGCTACTAGAATCGTGGGTCCCCATGTAGGAACCTGACTCACTACTCTAGCAAAAATAACCCTATAAGCATCATTGGGCTTGTCCTAGACATCGCCAAACTATCTGGCTACTCTATCAAAAAGGTACCTCTCAATCATAGTATGCTCATGAACTTGCATATTACAGGTCTGTCAGGAGAAGTAGAGCTATTGAATATCATCAAACCAAGCCGACATCTAAAGCCATGGCTACCACTATAGCACAGTCATATCATCTATCACCCGTCGCCAGTATGGAAGTCCAATCTATCCTATGTGCCTGAGTGTAATGGCACCTTGGTATCTCCATATGACAAGATCATCTGGCTCCACGTCTGCCAGCTGTACAATCAGCTGAAGCATTGCAATGTGCTCCCATGCCCAAATATGAAGGAGTGTCACCCCTGCACCAATAGATCTCCCATCATAATACAAAAAAATCATGCAAATCATGGTACAGGGAGGCCAACATCACGACCCCCCATGCAAAAAGAGTCCTCCATTAAAACATCCTTTTCCAAGACAAACCCCAACCTAGACTAAAGAACTGGTTGTGTTTATCTAAAGCCACCAAACCTGAAATGATGGTCATGACAATCAATCTTAACGTCAACACGTGACCTCTGTATGTCTCTAAATCTATTTGTGATGTGACCAATGCAATCTAGTCCATCTCCATTACCTCAAAGCAGACATCCAATCTGACATTAGGATCATAGATCACACAATCACTGTGGATAGGCAATTGCAATATCAGCCACACATCCTCTAAGGTCACTATTGCCTCTCCCATCAGAAGATGGAAGGATGAGGTCTTATTGTGCCATCTCTCGCACAATACTATCATCATGGCCAAATGTGTCCTGATCACTGGTACGTACACAATGTACCACAATCTGATCTCTCCCAAGTGCTCCTGGTGCAACTCGAACAGATTCAAACAGATCACCCAATCTCTCTAGTACTATGGGCATGTGCTCTCTCGACATCAATGGTGGGAAGCTCTCCTACACTCATGAAGCCCACAACATTAGGAAATCAGCAAAAAAATTGAAGTAATTTGGAATTTTTGGCTTCGAAATCACAAATACGTCATTTAGAAATGCGTCGCTATATTCAAAATTCAAATAGCGATGCCCAATGCATTTTAAAATTTAAATTTACAAATGCGTCACCATACAAGATGGCATCACGATTTAGAATTTGGAATGACCTAACCCTAACTTTCAAATCAGCAAGTGTGTCACTAAATATGACTATGTCGCCATTTAAATTTTGGAACCCTAAAATCAAATCTCAAAAAGTGTTACCCTAGACATATGCATCGCTATATATCATTTGGGTGTTGCCGATTGAAGTTTGGGCATCACTATATAGCGACACCCCCAAATTCTAAATTCTAACGCCTATTAAATGCATTGAAATTTGAAATTTCAAATTAGGTTTCGAATCACACACTAGTGGTCCTGCGCCTCAAAGCCGCTAGTACTCACAACGCGCCATTTCGTCGAAGGGTTAAAGCTCAAATCGCATGAATTTCTTAAGTGTGAATGCACAAATGAATTAAAAATGACCCCTCTTGACCTATTTAAGCTAGAAAATTAGAGTTTTTTACTCTAATTTAACCTTTTTAATGAGGTTTATTATCATTTTCACCAATTTTCCCAATCTAGACCTAATTTTGCATCGTTTTTTCTATTATTGGCATTATTCTTGCATCCCAAAACCTTTCTAAACCCTTGGGACAACTTCTGAACCTTTATTGAGAAATCAACCCAAAATTCAATATTTTTGCCCAATTTTTTGAGGGGGCAGGGAGTTAGTTTTATCCTTCCACTGGGGCATCTAAAAAAATTTAAAAAATATTTTTTTTCGAGTAGCATTTTTTATCTGAAAAGCGTTGTTCTTTGAACTGAAGCATCAAGTACCTTGCTTCAAAGAGGGGAAAAATGTAGACACTGAAAATGTCCTAATCAATGTCATACACTCAAAATAAGTTTATTAACATCATTTCCTCTTTATCTATCCTCTTTTCACTTAATTAATTTAATCAACCTAGCTAATTAATTAATTACATCATTTTCATCTATTTGGCCTAATTAATTAAATTGGGTTAATTCACCTCTTCTCATGCGAACACTTCATCTCATTAAATTAAATAAATCAAAATATTTAATTTAATCTCCTAAGTCATCTTATTTAATTAATATTAAATAACCCTCAGTTATTTAATTAAATATCATTCCACCCCTCTCCTATTTATTAAATCATCTAATTTAATAAATATCATCTAATTCCTCTAATCCCCTTATCGCATAAATTAAATCTTGTTTAATTAGCAATTAAACTAATTATTCCTCTAATAAAAGGGAATATTCCCTCTCCTCCAATCAACTCACTTGGCTTCTTTAACAAGCCAAACCCTAATACCTCTTTGGCAAGTTACCTTTGACCTGTGTGAGCAGGTCAAAAGTGTGTTTGTTTAAGGTAATTGTGAGCCCTCAATTAATCTTCATCTTGAATTCTCATCCATTGATGAGAATCCATGATCCATGTCTCTCATCTCCTTCATCTTGAACCATTGATTGAGCTTTATGCTCTCAAACATCCATTCTTCATTTTCTCTCCTATAAATAGGTCTCTACAAATGGATCCATCTTTTATTGCAAACTTATGATGTTGAATATACTCACATCCATACTCTCAATTTGCATACATTTATCTTATTTTCAGTTTTTCTTAGTTGCATAATAGATTAAAACATCCATTAGTGGCTTCCACACATCCATCTTAGTTTGTAAATAAATTAGGGTTTTTATCTTTTAGCTCATTTTTAGTGTAAATTAGCTTAGCAATTGCATAATTAGATCATTTATAGCATATAATCATGGTAATTTAGCTTGCATCAAGTTCATTTTGTGCATAATTTAGTTTTTTCATACACCAAACACCATGGTTTCATCGATTATCTTCCATAGAATTGATTGAAGCAAGCTCACTATCACAGGATTGGGAAAGGATCATCAATCCACATCAACGTGACACCAATTCCACAACAAGATAAATTTCAATGGATTAGAGTAGATGTTTTCTTTAAATATTTCATAAATTTAGCATGTTAGGTTTTTGATAAAATGTTTACTTTCAATTTTGATTGACTGATCTTGTTGAGATTTGAGTATTGGTGGCTCTGTTGGAACTATTAAAATTTGATGATTTTGCATATCTTTCGTACCCCCTAAGTCTCCATATGAGTCCTTCCTTATGCATATTTTCTTCATTTCATGATATGTTTGCTCATATTTTGGCTCATATTTTTCCCATAAATCATCTATGTCTGCATTTTCCATATTTTTGTCCATATCGGCATAGGTCTACCACTGTCTCCCCGACCCATGGTGCTTCTATGTTAACATTTGTTTGTTGCAGATATGTTGGCAAGACCTTTGTATTGTTTCGGAGATCGAGGATGAGCATATCGGCATGAGTTTGGCCGTCGGGTTGTGGTTTTAGCAAACTTAATATGTCTTCCCGACCGGTAGTTGAGAGGCTTATCGGTAAGAGTTTTGTACACAGAGTGATGTCTCATCGACTTCGTTGGGTCTCGCCAACGTGGTTTTTATCGAAAGAGCTATCGGGAGGAGTCCTACCGACAAATACATTTAGGATTCATTTCAGCCAGACTGGGGTATTCGATATGAAGTCATAGTGACTTCCCATTGTCTCACCAACCGACAATATAAAGGGATGCAGTTTCAGTGAGAGTTGGGGTTCTCGATAAAAGGTTTCGACGAGTGACCTTCAGTCTCGCCGATGGAAAATAATGAAGGACCTTGTTGGCGAGAGTGTGATCTTGTCTCAGCGACTTAGAATGCATAAAGCCTTTCAGTGTAAGAAGTGAAATCTGCAAGAGGTCTCTTTGATACCATTAAGTTATAGCGAAAGCGAATAAAAACAAAGATGCATTTTGGTGAGAGGTTTCCTGTGTCTCGGCGAATGAATAATACACTTTGAGATGCATTTCGGTGAAACATAACGTTGGCTTTGAGACATCTCCCTGACATTGATTTGTCTCACCGATAATATATATATGGACTCTTTCGGTGAGAAAATCTAAAGGTCTTGGCGAAGGTGAATATAACTACTCGACTAATATGTATCATGTCGGAACCTTCGGTGTAACATTGAACAATCTATATAGTGTCTTCCTGATTGTGTATGGTCTTGGCGAAGGCGAATGAAGATTATATCTCGGTGAGGATGTTGGCGACTTGGAAGTGATAGTGGACTTTCGGCTTGACATAATGAAATCTCTATGACATCTCCCCAACGGTCGACAGTCACGGTGAAATAGAAAGAGCAAGGGAAGCGATTAACGAGTGAATTGCCTTCGGCATAGCTACTGCATTGTCTCACTGACTCTTTCACTGGTTAACAATAGAAATACAAATCTTGTGGCCAATAGGTTGATGCTTGAAGACCGTTGCAGGCCGACATAATTTGAGCCCAAATTTTGTGCTAGGCCGACATGGATTTTCAATCTATTCTATTTTCTTGATGTTGGTATATAAATTGGCATATTGTAATTGTAAAACATCACTAGTTATTAGATATTCAATACACTGCAAGTAGATACAGTAGAATAAAGTTATCAGATCAGAGACTATTGTTGCATGATTTCAGAATGGAGGTATTTATGAAAATCAGTTGATGTTGTTGTATTTTTCTGGTGCCAATTATTTGTTGAATCTAATGAAAGTATTGCTAAGTTGTCCCCAAGATGGATTCTTTTTGATTGTTTAAATTGATATAACAAGTTTGTATTCAATTTATCAGTGCACATTTGTTGTACTTGTGTGATTGATTGATTGGTTCTTTCAAGTAAAGACTAGATCCTTTTAGTTAATCACAGTAATCAGAGAGATTCATTTGGATTATTCAAGTAGAGCTTAGTAATTACAAAATTGCATGTTTATACAAGTTGTAAACAAAATATATGCCAGATAATTTGAGTTTTCTCTAGAGAAGTGTTGCTCATCCTGATCTCATTTGACTCTACATACCCAATAAGGCACTGGTCTCTATATTTCATCATTTTAAACTCATTCAATTTCTTTATATCTGTTAATTCAGTATTTTAAGATTTAGATCATAATAGTGCTACTGCTTTCAAGCTTGATTTCATTTGTTCACTTCCATCTGCCATTGTGGACAAATCATTGTGCAAGAAAGATAATCATAAGTCAAGTCTGCTTTATTCAGAAAGGTACACCTACCTAGGTCTGGTAGCACCTGAAGAGCAGAAGGTTGAATTCTTTTGACCTTGTCTATTACCCTGAAGTGTATCAAGAGATTGGCAACCTCTTGATGCATTCAGCCTACGTTTTTGAGAGCTAACATGCTCTGTTGTGCTTCGATTCATCATAGATCAAGCCTAATTCGGCCCATAACTGGTATTTCGCATTGACGGTACCTATATTTTTGAATTGCATATTGCATGTTGAGTATTGTTAGTGGGGTAAATCATGCAAATTCATGTGCCATTTGTATCTTCAACTTCTAGAAGTTTTTCGTTGTTTTCCATCTAACTTCAGTAGTTTCGTTAGGGGTAGTCATGTAGATTCTTTTCTTCTGGATCTTGATCATCATATATTTTAGATGAGGTTCTTCATTTCAACACTATAGCAGTCATCATTTGACAATTGTCTATGGGTTCTTCCTGCTTTGAAATGATGTTCTTCATGCTCCTATTATTTTTAGGACACTATTTTGAGGGATTCTTAGTCCTTCATTCACCTTTCCCTCTTTTGGAGAGGAGTTTTCCCATGAGGTTATCTCCTTTTATCTAGTTGTGAGAGATTAGATTGTCTATACATAGATACCTCATCACGCTTTGGTTTCTGAGATCCATCATGCATTCTTTTCTTTTTATGCATTTCCTTTTTTGGGTTTTTAGCTACTCCC
>VDFB02115340.1:0-22338 GCA_007258455.2 Sequoia sempervirens | reverse complement strand
TCATTTGCCACTTCGATCAGTTCGTCCTCTGTTTTTCGCTTCGTTAACATATCATTCATTTCTATCATTAAAGTCTAAAATACATTGTAGTTCTAAAATACAATGTAGTTTCCTCGCTACGCAGATAATGCAATGTATGGCATGATTCCTTCTGAAAGCACACATAGCTCGCTTCTCTCTCTCCGTGAATTACCCATTCCAAGACATGTAATATTTCTGCTTGCCTTATGGGGCATTGATTCCACTCCTTTTAACTATTTATATCCTCTGCCTCATACACCATAGTGGCGTCTCCACTACCTCGAAACCATTACAATAAAATAAAAAATAATGAAAGGTATATGATTATTATAGATGAATGGAGGAGAGAAATAATTAGGGGCATGATAGAACAATGAAAGGTGTATGAAGATTATAGATGAATGGATGAGAGAAGTAGTTAGGGTCGTGATAGATCAAGTTATGTAATATACAATTGAAAGATCAAACAATGGTAGCAAAAGTAATTCATAGTTGAGTCATCACTTATTAGAAATATGTTCTATCGATTAAGGGAATTATATACTTATCATTATTAGAAACATAATAAATTTATCATTGTTAATATAACACTCTTTGTTTCATCTAATCTTGTCTTATTAATTATAAACATTTTTTTTCAAATAGTTATCTTATGTATTTGTAACATGCCTTTTTTTTTTTTTTTCAATTTGGGACTTAAATTCTATGAGTTCATCCTCTTTTAATGACATGAAAGTGCATAAAAACAACTAATATTAAAATATGTCATTATTTTCTATAACATCTATATTTTTTAGCTTTTTATTGTGGTTAGTAGCCACCACAAACTTGACCCTTCACGATAGTCTAATTGGAGTGCGAGAGACTACAAAGCTCATATTTCAAATTGTTGGCTTCTAACTACAAAACACTTTGTAGCTGCCAATCAATCTTCTTAGCATGCCAAAAATATATTAAAATTATTAGAAGACAAAAGAATTTGTATCTATTTATTTCTTCCATCAAATAAAAGGGAGTTTGCTAGTACATGTGTTAATATATTTTATTACATCGCAGGCTCTCTCTTTAGAGATCATTCTCTCAAATCAAACTTTCACTAGTGATTATTCTTTTATAGAAATAAAAATTTCTAAAATCAATATTTGCTCACTCCACAATTAATGGATGAAAAAATATTCCACTAGTGTTCTTTTCATTATTTTCATCATTGCTACAATGGTAACATATAACATCCATTGCTTAGTTGTACAAGCTCTTATCTTTTTACTAGATATTCAAATTTCATCATCCCATAATTCCTCAATTGTTTTAAAAGGACCATTGATTGGATTCACAAAGAAGTTCCTCACTGAGTCTGTTGGTCGTTGTGTTATGGTATTGATCTTTTTGTGGTCTCCTTCATCCAATTTCCAATCAAATACTTGAAAGTTTTGTGATATTCTTATAGGGTTGAAACTCCTAGTAATCACACTTACACCATTTTATATTCCCCAACGCAATGCCACCTAAATAATCAAATTGATAATGATTTAGTTATATTCATTTTCTTTTATATAGAAAATTGATAATAAAAGTATCAAAGAATTAGTAGTTTAAAAATACCTGAGCAAAATTTTTGGCATGTTTAGTGGCAATCTCTTTAATTAGAGGACTATCTAATGTATTGTTTGATCCCCAAGAATTTCCTGGACCTCCTAATGGTGACCATGCAGAAACATGAATGTTCATACTCTTGCAATACTCCCTCAATTTCTTTTGTTGCCAAATAGGATGCATCTCAACCTGGATAATACAAATTTAGTAATCTATATATCAAAACAAAACACACAAAATTTAATCTTGTAATAAATAAAGAAAAAACCTTATACATAGATTCTAGATTGATTTTTTAATAAGTTTTTGATTTAGGAAAGTACTTTTAACTAGAATTATGAACCAGAATAAGGAGTTTTGAAAGGGCCCTACCCTTGTACATAACAGAAAAGAGACATATAAGAAAGTGAAAAAAGAATAAAAAAGCACCCACATGGAACAACCAAAAACCAATAATACTCCTCCATCAAAAACGTTGAAAATCAAAATAGGAACAAGCCCAAAAATAGCTACAAAAATCACCAATCAAGACAAGTTGAAGCCAAACTTTATTACAAAATTTTTTACCTGAATAACAACCATATCCTTAACTTTAATCAAACCCTAAAACATGAATTTGAGGGGGGGGACACTATCCAAAAACTCTTCTAACACTAAATTATATTCAATTTTCCCTTATCTCAGATCCTATATCATTGTGCCAAATGAGATGTGTTGACCTTGTTAGAACATACCTCTTCAGAAAAGAAACCCTTACCAAGTTCCTTCACAGCAAAAATAAAACTCAGAATGATATGTTTATAGTTTGTCTTATCTTTTCCTTCCCATTGAGCTACGCCAAGTCAATATTGAAAGAAACAAACCCATCCTCCTTTTTCATATTATTTCCAAGCCTACACGCATGAAAGATATGCCCAACTAATAAAGCTATGATTGAAATAAGAGAAAGAGCCCTCATATTTTATCTAATGAACCCAAACTTTGAGCTTAGAGGATAAAGTAATTGAAGTACCTTGTCCACATTAACATTAACATAGAAACCAAGACTCTTTTTTTTTTCAATTTATCATAAATTGTCATAGCAATGAAATGACCAAAAATCTCTTCATCCTAATATTTAAATTATAAAATAGGAAGTCTTACCTAGACTAAGACTGTCCTAATAGATTCTTTCTTTGGATCAAAGTCCGTATGCCACCTCGTAAGAATGAAAAAACAATAAAAAGAAAACCTTCACAAGCACCAAAATTTTTATAAAGCCCGAAAAGTATTTTAATAAGTTGTGATGTCTAAAATTTGGGCCAACCCAATCAAAAAATAAATCCTAGTAATTAATATGGATGGAAATTTAACTCTATCGTATCATGGGTTCTCTACATAGCTCTACAAAAGAAATATAAACGCCAAAAACAAAATTGGAATACATGGGTTGCTTACACCTGGATTTCGTTTTCTGGGCATAAGAATTAGACCCCGTCACCAGAAAAACTCGTTCTGAAATCCATTTTTAGAAGCCTTACACAATTAATATTCAACGGAAGAGTTGAGCAATAAGCCGTCTACCTAAATAGAAATTGACCACTACTTTTAAAAGATCGGTGAACATTAAATAACAATTTTCATTGAGCAGAGGGACAATGCACACACCTGATTTACAGCAGGAGGAATCTTTGCAAACGCGAGAATATTACTAATCTTCTTAGAGGAAAAGTTACTGACACCAATTGCTTTGGCCAGACCAAGTTCAACACAACTCTCCATTGCTCGCCAAACACCATGGATATGTATTGCTACAATATCATCTGGTGCTAGAATAGGAAATGTGGTACTTTTCTTAAGAGCTAGAGGCCAGTGGATCAGATACAAATCCAAGTATTCTAACTTCAACGCCCTGTATGAAAATAGAAAACCATAAGAATAGCTCATGAAAGAGAAATCATGATAACAAAATTCAATGCCGCCCTTACTCTAAGCTTTTCCTGAGAGCAGGAATGACGTCCTGAGAATAGCAGTCAATGGCCCAGAGCTTCGAGGAAACAAATACTTCCTGGCGAGATACAAGACCCTTTTCGAAGGCTTCCTTCAGAGACTCTCCCAAAACACCTTCTGTTAAGTAAAGGCTTGCAGTATCAAATGTTCGATAACCAACCTAAGCACAGGCATACTTTATTAGCTTAGAAAATTATCTAAAGAATCAAATACTAATGAAATACATTGAAAGAAATTTAAAAGTATATGAGGGCGGTTTACCGAGTTCCTGCCGGTAAACAGCAGGCGCCTTAACCACAAGGCGCCTGTTGTTTATCCACAGCAACACGATAAAAGTTCAACTGTATCAGGCAAAAGCGGGGTTCTATACATATCGAAAAATATATTAGCTGAACTATGTTAAGTTTCCTAAATTATAAATTAGCAACTTTCTTTAAAATGGGTTAAAATGGGAAGGAGCTAAAATAAACTGATAACTTATTAGTGATATCAAGTTTCCACAATTCATATAGCTAAAAAATTATTGGATTTGATTGTGTATGAGATTTTTTTGCATGATCACACTCTGTGTTCCAACATCAGGATAAAAGAGAGTTAGAGGAGAAGAGAAGAATGATCAGTATAAAAGAGAGCTAGAGGATTTGATTCTTCTCTTCTATCTCTCTTTTATCCTGATGATGGATCACAGAGTGTGATCCGAAACGTTGATGCAAAAAATCTCATACACAATCAAATCCAAAAATGATAATTTGTTTGATAATTTATTAACTAACCTGAATGGCTGTAAGCACTGCGGCCTTAATATGGTGGACTGGTGCAGAGCCCTTGGCTACAATGATATTGTCTGCGGCCAAACCAAAGCCCATTACAGGCATCTTGGCACCGCTATTCAGTGTTACTGTTACAACCTCGGCCATTTTCTTAGCTCAAAAGCACTCTCTCTAATG
Organism: Sequoia sempervirens; assembly: GCA_007258455.2. NCBI lineage: Eukaryota > Viridiplantae > Streptophyta > Pinopsida > Cupressales > Cupressaceae > Sequoia > Sequoia sempervirens. The sequence continues at coordinate 17,788 of VDFB02115340.1, read as the reverse complement.
ATCTTTTAAAGTAATAAGAACTCTTTATAAATATAACGCTAACTCTGAGCTGTTGAAGCTGGAAGTGACCTGCCAGCACGTTGTGTCCATTTAAGTTTTTGACCTCGGAATCCCTGTTCACATGGAATGTAACCACCTAAATAGGCTCAAATACGTTTTGTACGGTAAGTACATTCAGTCCAAGTGCCCTGGAATGAATCAGCACCATTCACTTTCGAGTTAAGTTATTTTGTGGACAAGATTCGAATCATTTCACAATCCATTAAGACTTCCACAAATGAACAAAAACTTGATAATTTATATATGGATTATTCCTATTGCCCATTTAATTATATATAGAGAGAGATTATTTCGGTGAAGGCTGATTCTAAGAGATACGCAATGACAGATGCTACTGCAGGATACAAATATGATTCGATTATTGGCAACAACTACAGCCTACAGGATTCTGCTGTAAGAGAAATTGCCAGAATAGATATCTTAGATATATTTTAAAAGTTGAGATTGCTTTCAAATTATTTTTATTTGGTTTAGTGACTTTTGTTTGTTCTTGTAATGTGGTTTTAAAATTATTTTATCTTATTAGTACTTATTGCAATGGGTTTTGATTTGTTCTCTTTAATTATTTATTAAGAAGATTTTGAATCAATTAAAAATTAAAAAATTATCCAAGAACATGTAAAATATTTAACTTATAAATTTTAAAAATTATTTCTTGTGAATATGATTGGCTAAAAAGTTTTTGTGTATTAAGGATGGATTTTTAAGAAAAATGAAAGTGAATTATTATTTTGCATTTTTTAATAATCTAGAGATATCATAAATATAAGTTCTATTATACTTTATCCAACATTAATAAATGTATGTAACTCTATTTTGTTCTACTAGACTAGAATATAGGTATGCATTTTAAATGATTATGTAAATTTTGTATTATTATTTTAATATTTACAAAATATATGTAAATTTATGTAGCAGAGTTGGCTTAGGCTATGGGTTCACTCTGTATAGGTCTCAGGTTCAACCCTTGCTCTCATGGTTGGGCTACGACGTCCACCTGCATCCCTTGCTCACCCCAAGTACATAAAGTATGGGCTACTAGGCCACTAGTTGAGTTGCATAAGAAAAAAAACTACCATTTTGTTCCACTAGACTAAAATATAGGTGTATTTTAAATGATTATGTGAATTTTGTATTAATATGTTAATAATTTAAAAATATATGTAAATTGTATTTGATATGTAGCTTCTATTTCCTCCTATTAAGTTAGAATAGATATATCCCATTAAGCTATAAAGACATTGGTTATTATAAATTATGTTATATTTTCTATTATTTTTGTTTACTAAAAAATAAATAATATATATAATAATTGATTTATTAATTTAATATAATCAAATTAATATATGTAAATTGTATTTGATATGTAGCTTCTATTTCCTCCTATTAAGTTAGAATAGATATATCCCATTAAGCTATAAAGACATTGGTTATTATAAATTATGTTATATTTTCTATTATTTTTGTTTACTAATAAATAAAATAATATATATAATAATTGATTTATTAATTTAATATAATCAAGTTTAGTACTTAAAATTAATAATTTTTATATTAAAATAAATTATTTTAAACAATTATTCTTAATTAAATTTCTAATAATATATTTGTATAATATAATTTTATAAATCTAAAATGTACCATTATAAAATTAATATAATATTCGCTCTTACAATAGATTATATTTGAACTTTATTGATCCAAAACTATTCCTAACCTTTCTCTAAATTGTTATGTCATGTCAAATTGTCTATCAACTAAAAGACACATTTTTTACTTGCCTCACAACAAATACTTTTATTAAAATACTATGAAGGCAAGTACTTGCCAGCACATGACACTTGTTTATATTGTTCATTCAATATTAATATGGAGAGATTAATTTTATAATAAATTTATTTTAGTTTTAATATACTTCATAATTTTACATTCTCAAAAGTTAATTTTATAAAAAAAAATTTTATTTTTATATGTTTATTTTAAATTTTTATATATTATTTCTATAATTAACTATGTAGAATATATTTTTATTTTAATAGTTTTAATTTTATTTTCAATATATATTAATTAGATTTTGATTTTCATGAACCATGACATGATTATTTCTCTAATTCCTTATTACCTATGTTATTTTCATGAATAGTAAGTGTTAGAATATTGTCATTGATGTCAAAGGTATGGAGAGCATGTTGTCAATAAACGAGAAAGGCCTAAGGCCACTAATCAATGTATATATTAACCAAGTATTGAAATATATTCTAAGATATATATAAATGTAATCAAGATCATTGATTCAACATTGAAAAGAGTATTGTTTATGATATTTAAAAGGCACAAAAATTCAAGATTGAAAAGAGTGGTGATTAATGAAAATGATAGTGATAATAATGAAGTGATCAAGTTAACTAAGTTTATGGATTCAATAATCATTCTAAGATAGAAATGATTAAATTTTTTGTAATAAACAACAAAACAAATAAAATTTAGAGTAGAATTAAGTGTTGATAATAGGAAGCAATTAAAAGTGAAAAACAACAATTCATATTTTTGATAAAAAGACAAAAGTCACATAAAGAAAAAGTCACAAAAAGACAAAAATAGGAATAAAGGAAAAATATATAGCAACTAAAAAGCAGTGATTGTATAGAAGGAAACACTAAAATTTATTAAGGAAACACTTTAGTTTTTTTAAAAGAAATATAAAAAGTTATGAATGAACTCTTCATGGGAAGCAATTATATTAAGGAAGATGTGTCTCTTCATCAAGTCACCTTCCTTGGTGAATTTTAAAAAGAAGCAATATGTAAATTAGAATAAAGGTAGCAAGGGTATGTTATTAAGAAAGGACACCTCCTTTTGGAAAGATGTATTTATTATGAAGTGTTGTATCTCTTCATATAAATATGGAGGTATCAAATCAAAAGATGAATTTGAACTAAGAGTGTGGTGTGGATTGAAAGGTGAGTTGTGTTGAGTGATAAAGAACAAATGAATACACTAGTAGAGGTATATACATATCCAAAAGAGACATATGCAGTTAAAAGAGGAATATGTATATTTCAAAGAGATAAAAATGGTATAATGAAGCATATTAGAGAGAATTATTTAGCAAACCTAAAGAAATTTTTGAGCAAAAATGATAGTAGAGTTATGAGTAGATTAGTGAGGACTTTATGAGAAATTCTATGAAGATTTCATGAACAAATTTTTGAGGTAATTGTGAGTAAGTTTATGAAAGTTTATGAAGATACTTTAGGAAGATATTTTTGAGACATATTTTTTGAAGGAAAGTATAACAAATAAGAAACCTAATTGTCCATTGCCCATTGAAGGTGAAACATCCAAGAATGTGGAACCTAGTTTTTTTTTTAAAGTTGGTGCTTCCTTAAGGAGAGATTGGTGTTCCTCACTAAGTTTGTGCTTAGCAATGGGGGTTGGTGCCTCCAGTAGGTTGGTGCCTACAAATTTGTAAAGAGAAATTTAATATAAACAATATTTTTTCATTTTGTTCTCCTATAAGGGTTTCCACTAAAATATCATGTGTTATTGTGATCTTCTCTTGTGCATGATTATTGATGTTGAGTAAATGATGTTACTGTTATTGATCAAGTTTTAAATATGACATTGATTTTGAAAAAGTAAATATTGTTGTTATATTGATTCAACACCCTCTCAATATAATCATGTTCTCATCAATTGGTATCAAAGTGGGTTCCTTTGAATAGTCTGGCCACTTGAAGGTAGATCTAAAAGAACTCACATGGAAAGAAGAAAATGAAATAAGGGAAAAGATAATACCAAGAAGAGATTTAATCAACAAGCAACAAAAAAATCAAATGGACAAAAATGACAATAGAAACAAAAGATGATATCTTCAAAAGAGAAAACCACCTTATGAGTGGAAAAAAACAAGAGATAAAATTAAAAGAATAAAATGAAAATGGTCATACTGTAGTGGACCCTAAGGAGGAACTCCATTATACCTATAGTGATATCAAGAGGCTTAGAAAGGTGAACCAAAAGATAAAGCTACAAGTTCAAGAGAATAATGAATCTAATGTAGAGTTAGTATGGAGTCTTGAAGAATATGAAATTATAATTTTCAAGCTAAAATTTTAGATTCAATAGAAGATTACAATATGAAAGAGGAAGAGATTTGGTCTGATGCAGGAGCATCCAAGGGTGGGTGGGCAACTGGGCATCACCCAAAATAGTTAAATTTCAAAGCCTTCTGGTTTTAGATGTTTTTACATTTTGTAATACCCTTTTCTCATTACAATGAAATTCCCAATTTATGGTTTTATTTATTCCCGGTTGAAAGATATTGTTGAAAGTTTTAGTTTCTCAGATTTGCAATTTGAAAATTTTTCTCGAAGTTAGATTTGAGGCACTTAGAATTCTAGATATGCCCCCTGAAACTAAGGCTAAAATTGGTGTAGCAAATTTGGAGCTGCCAAGTATTGACTTCTAAGACCTTTCCCACCATTCAAAACGGTTCGTGAATCGTAGAGTCCTGGATCAAAAGTTATGGCCCGGGGAAGTTGGCGCACTTTCTAGAAGATACAATTCCAAATGTTCTTTTGAAATTTGAACTTCAAGTTGTAATTTTTGGTGCCAAACCACCTAAACTAAAACTTGAATGTTGCTTTGGCTCCAAACTAAAGAGGAGCTCATTTGTATGGTTTAATTTTGCAATTTTTAGATTTACAAGCTCCAAGATATTGCAAAAGGGGTGATTCTATATAGCTTCAGTAACTTGCATGTGTTGTAGAACTTGGGGATTTGAGATCCTGTTATGGTAAGAAGTTTCATTTTTCTAAATAATAAAATTATTTTCTGTTGTGGTTATTTTCTAATGGCTGCTCTCAGCATCAACACCAGAGAAAAAGAAAGAATATTGTGAAATGTTAGAGTCTGAGATAGTTTCTTTAAGAAAGGAACTAGAAAAGACATCCTCCAAGTTGAACAAGAACCTCAAGTTTGATAAGAGTACCAAGACTTTGGATGATATATTAAATAAAAAGAGATCACCATTCAATAAATTAAGGACTTGTATATGGAGAAAATATACAACAAGGATGACTCTAAAGAGGCACCAAAGAAATCAAGTAAAGAAGAACCAAAGAGCTATGAAGAAATCCTTAAAAGTCCCATCAAAGGTGAAATAAGCAAAGCTAAGGAAAGCCAAAATTTAATCACTCCTCTAGAAGTTAAACTTAACATATTCATAAAGCACCTTCCATCGAACCAAGCATATAAGAACAGGTTCTAGAATTTATTTTGTGGATATTGTTTTTGTTGTAGCAACTTTGGTCATGAAGTAATAGATTGTTTGACACATGCAAGAAAATTTGGTTGGAACAAGAATATAAGTTCATATGGGTTTTTAAATAAGAATTACATCATATGCTACAAATGCAATAACTATGGATATTTTGCACAATATTATAGAAGTAGCTTTGTGAAATCGCCTAGAAAACACAATATGGGAGATACCATGACAAAAAAAAAGAGTAAAGTCTATAAAATTTTGGAGAATTAAACAAGAACAAGACAATGAGAAGGATAAATATATGATAGTGCAAACTTCATTACATGCACAAGAGATATCTCCTAGTCCATAAGGACAAGCACAATTTCAAGCAGAGCTAAGTATGAAATTATTCTTCATCCCCATGGATAAGATAATTCATAAGATGAAGTATCACAAAACTTGAAGAGAACCACTTGTCCAATAGATTGGTATCAAGGGAAAGTAATGAATTGGCATCTACATAATTGTGAGAAATGTTCAAGATCCTAGCTAATGAAATATTGTATACTTTTAAACCATGCACATAAAGACAACATTTAAAAGTGTCTACATGAGATTGAAGATTTGAGAGAATAGGGAGTTAAATTTTCATTCAAAATTTCCTTGAGGGTAATAAAAGAAGAAATATTAAATGTGAACAACATTTAGTATCAAGAGATATATTATTTATAGTCTATAGAAGGTATTAGATCAACTTGTTTCGAATGATCAAAGTGGCCTGGGACTGATGCATCCCTCCTGGCAATTCTTCGTCCCTCTACTTCATTGATTTCCGATTGTCTCCTTCCGGCCCAAAGCCCGGTTCAAACTTTGATACCCAAAAACAATACATTTTCCCGATCCTTCCTCTCCAAAACAAAGTGCTTACGATTGATAACCTATGTAAATGTGGATTTCAAATTCCTAATAGATGCTTTCTTTGTAAAATGGAGGCTGAATCTGTTCGCCACTTATTTCTTCATTGTTCTTTTGCTGCTTCTATCTAGGGAAAAATCATCAGGTTATGGCACCTCCCTTGGGTCTTCCCTTCGTCCATTGAAGACTTCTTCTCCCAATGGAAAGCTCCAACTAGAAATCCTATACTTATATCTTTTTGGGACTTAACATTCCCTCATGTTACTTGGGGCCTTTGGAAAGAATGCAGCAATAGAATTTATAGAGGTAAAGAAACCTCTGTGGATATTGTCTTTGATCAAATTGTCAGATTTTTGAAGGAAAATTTCAATGCTTTGGTTCAGAGGGATAGCATGTCCTTGAAAGTGGAGCACTTGCTCTATGACCTCACTATAGCTAAGGAGTGGAACATAAATCTTGTCCTGTCTAGAATCTCTTTGATAGCCAAAAAGGACAGAGAGGGTGTTTGCTGGTCTTTTCCACCAAACGGTTGGATCAAAGCTAACTTTGATGGTGCGGCAAAAGGTAATCCGGGGGCGACGGGCTGTGGTGGAGTCATAAGGGACTCCTTTGGAAATTTCATTGGAGCGACGGCTTCTCCTCTCGGCTCCCAAACTAACCATCTGGCAGAGGCTGTTGGAGCTTTTCACATCATAAATTTAGCCCAAAATCTTAACATCAAACATATGTGGCTTGAAGGAGACTCCAAAAAAATAATTGACTACCTTAAGGACAAGTCTCCCCCCTCGTGGACCATCAAGTCTTGGATCGAGGAAGCCAAGTTGACTTTGGCTAAATTTGATAAAGTTAAAATATCACATGCTTACAGAGAAGTCAATGTTGTAGCAGATTTTTTTGCTAATGGAGTTAAGAGTAAATATGTGTGTACCTGGCTTAATACTAAAGATCTAAACTCTAATGTTTGTGCCTTATTAAATTATGATAAATCACATGGAAAAGCGACGTGTTATCCCTTTAATGAAGATAGATAAGGCCTTTCACATCACAATCATTAGATTGTATGGGACTGATCCCAGTGGCTTAATTTGCAAGAAAGGCCTGCACACTTTGTGGGTGCTAAGTTGTGGTGGGGCCAATTTTAGTAAAGCTTTCATTTGGATCTACCCCACTGTATCAGCCGAGATGGGAGGAGACAGAAAGCGAACTAAGCCAGACAGTTATGATTCTCACATGAAAAATGCCAAAGCTTGGGAAAAAGTTAAAAGTGGAGGGTTGCTTCCTTTCCTAGAGAAGCTCCATGGCTCTAGCCAGGAGGCTACAGAACTCTTTGTTAAAAATTGAAATAATGATAATTTGACCCTGTTTGGCAGGAATGTTGAGCTTAGAAAAAATTTAATTGCAGAAGTTACGGGCTTATCTACTGAAGGGAAGAAGGTTTTTAGGGATAGGGCTTTTTCTGATGAAGCTGTGGTTAGATTTCCTAAAAAAGACAAAGAAAGGTTAAGCCTAACCAAAATTGCTAGTAGCTACTTTGATGCTGACTCTATAAAGACCATCTGGAGGAAGGTTCTGCGGGTCATCATAGAGTACATCATGGTGGATGGGCACTTTACTAGAGTTTATGGCTACCACTTTGCTCTTCTCAACCACTTCCGCCACAAGGTTATGATATCTCTTCCCTACTATCTTTTCTGTTCCTTCAAGAAAAGTTTGGAGGATAATAAGAAAAACCCCAATAGATTTCCTATCTTGCATATGGGGTTAATTAGATTGATTGTCGAGAATTTCCAAAACATGTATGCCCCCACAATCCTGGATACCACTCCTGACTCTAAGAGTGATGACATGGAGCCCAGTGGCTCGGAGTATCTTCCTAACCCTAGTTCGGTTAGAAAATTCTTTAGCTTGCATGCTGGCCCTTCTGGGAAAAATAACCCCACTCCCCTTTCTGGTAAAGCCTGAGCCGAGCCTGAGCTTGATAGCCCCTCCCTTTTGAATAGCCCCATTCATAAGAAACCCCAGACTAAAAGTCTTGTTTCCTATTCAGAAGAATCCTCTGATTCGGAGGAGTCCGATGTCAACAAAACTATGGTTAATTTTGAACCTCTATCGAACAAACATGTTGAAGTTGATTCCCCTGCTAATCCTAACACTGAGAAAATTGTTCCTAATATTGGTGATGAGCCCTCTCTATATTTTCTAAACCTAGCCAAAGCCAATTTTGAGTCCCACTCCAAACTCCTAGATTGGACTTTCACTGAAATCAATGAGTTGAAAATCAAAAACTGGGCCCTTCAAAGCAAAATCGAAGAGCTAGTTGCTAAAATTGCTGAGATTGAAAAGAAAGATGTGGATAGGGGGGTCCAAGGTAATAGTAATAGAGACATTGACTCCAAGGTTGATTATATTTTGAACACCATCAAGACCGTCGCTGAGTAAAACAACAGAATGGCTAGACATAATGTCATTATCATTAATGTGATGGGTGAGAAGCTCAATAAAACCCAACAGGGTTCTCTGGTGGTGGATCTGGAGGAAACAAAGGACAAAAACCAGGACATGGATGCAGGCATTTCCAAAAGAACAAGAGCTAACCTAAAGCGAAAGGTCCCCCCTACTTCTAAGATGATTCAAACTTTTAAAAAGGGTGTCAATGATATGCATAAGCTAGAGGAGGAGACGGAGTCTATCCTCAAGACTCTGAAGTAATGGTTGGGGTTTCTGTGTCCTCTGTTTCATCCTTTTTGGTTTAGTTCAGTTGGTTGCTGTTGATCTTTTCTTGGGCAGATGGTTTTTGTGGTTGGACTTTTTTGTCCTCTCCTCTATTTTGTAAAATTTATGGTTTCGGATCCCTGTAAAACCCGTTTTACCCTTTTATCAAAAACAAAGATAGTAGCTTTCTTAGTGTTTAGTTGCTGGAACTATTTCAATTGACAGGTACTAAAATTTTTCCAATCACAATTCATCGCTCTCACATTGACAGATAGGGAGAGAGAGTGAACACATGGATCAAAGGGCACTTGAGGAACTACATTTCAGATCAACTAACAACATAAGCCAAATTGTTGTGTTTGCGAAATTACTATCACAACACTTCCGAACACATGCCTATAGGTATGCATAAAATTATGGTACTATATAGCTTAAATTAAAATGCGAAAGGCTTAAAATGCTGCTAGCAGAACCCGGGTCATGCGAGAATTGGTGGTGTTGGTTGGGACAGCTCTGGAGATGTATAGTTTATCTTCTCTGTTTATAAGGGTCTTCATACTAATAATTTAATGGAGGCTCAGGCCATTTTGTCGGTTGTGGAGCATGGAAGTCAATTGGGGTGGTGAAGGATCATGTGTGAGTCTAATTCCTAGATTGTGGTGAACTTGTTGAATAGGAGGCATTTAAAGGATGTTAGTTGGCATTTGGCTTTGATTGTTGAGCAGATTCTTCACCTTTGTGCTTCTTTGGAGTCTGTTACTTTTACTCATATTCCTAGAGAATGGAATGATGTTGCTGATTGTTAAGTTAAATGGGCTTTTGATCATATTTATGATCAGAATTTGGCGGACCGGGGTTAGTTACCTCCGAATTTATTTCAACAGTTGAATCACTTGGTAGAGCTTGATAGGGCTATGTAATGACCCTACTTTGTACTTCTTGTTTTAATAAAAATTTTACCCCTCCTTTATGAAGATGAAAAGTTAAATATAGATCCATTACAAGAAACCAAAAATTGAGGAAGATTTTTTCAAATAAATCAAAATAATTTGTGGAGACTTTGCAGCTGCGGTGCCCAAATTGCTCATGGTATTGCCAGAGGACCGACAATCTTATGGAATCTAAAAGCTTTCGAAAGCACACCTATTTCTCAATGTGTAAATTCTATGAATGTGAGCTTTAAAGACTTAAAGAGCAATGTAACCTCTACAATAATCAATGTCCATGGGCCTAATTTGGACAAAAACAAGTGGTTATGTTGGATATTGGGTGGAGACTTCAATCCCGTCCTCAACATTAAGCCAAAGTCCAGTTGAAGTGCTTCATTGCAAGTGCTATTAATTTCAACTCTTTCTATGACAAAGAAGCTCTCTTAGACATTCAGTCTAAAGATAAGGGATTTCCACGGTATAATAGAACGTAGGACAGCCAGGCTAGAATAAGAAGAGAAAAAACAAACAAAAGGAAGTCCATTTAAAATGGAATTTGAAGAAAATTTTGAAGACAAAAAAAAATCATTGAAAAAAATTTAAAATGTCGAGAAAGAAAATTGATCTTAAACAAAAAAAATTTAGAAATAGCTCCAAGGGGTATTAAAATGGTGCTCCACAATAAAAATAAAATAATCTTTAATAATAATATGTTGCAAATTATTGATTTTTGTTATCTGAGAAATTCATGAATAACTAATCAGTTGTTGGAGATATAATCTCACCCGCTTCATTTAATACCCCAGTTGTACCTATCTCATCAGCAAGCTCCATATAATCTTCGTATCTGAAGGATATCTCAACATTGAAGAAAAACTGCCATCGTATCTGCATTGGATCACAAATTGATCCTAGCATTAAAGACAATTTTATGAAGCCAGATTTCGAAATGATATGAATGGAATTTGCATTAACTCTAGTGTTCGCCTCACATGCTTTGTGGGTGCATCAAAATATATTATCTTATGTTTATGCCTTAGACTCTAGAAGGTGCTTTTAGGTTATATATATATATATATATATATAGATAGTTGGGTAACTTAGAAGAGTGATACAGCTCTCAAGAGCAGAAAAGATATTAGAAGTTTGAAGTTAATTATGAAAGGGCCAAAGCTCTATGAAAACCAGTATTTTGATGTTTCTGTTGTTTTTTTTCTATTCTGTGGTTGTTTTTCATTTTGTTCTCCTCCTTTAAATCCAACAAAGTGGTATCAGAGCTTATGGCAGGAGATCCTGAAGATGAGGTGAGTAGAAACTTGTCATAGAAGATTGCTGGTGGAGAGATAAGTCTCTTGTTTTCACATCGAAGAAGAAATTGCAGTTAAAGAAAAGAGTTGTAGAAGTCTTAGAAGACTAGTGTTATGCATTTACCATCATCCAACTAAAGTCGATGCAAAGTTGCTATCAAATGAAGTTTATTGCAGAGTTATTGGAGATTGCTACAAGAAGCCCCTATCTATTGTTGATTAAAATATAATGGAATATGTTTAAGTTGTACAAAAGTAGAGGGTTTTTGTGAGGAGCCACCTTTGAAATAAAGCTGATAAGGAGATCTCGCCAAACACAGTCTATGTCAAAATCATTGTTATTGCAATTTACAGGAGATTTTCTAAAGTTAGTCACTGCCTACAAGAGATCGCAGTTATTAGTACTGTCAGTTTTTACTTTTTAAGTGTCCAAAAAGTTCATTCAAAGAGGACGGTGCACAGTTATTACGAGAGCGCATAGTTATTTCTCCAAGATTTCATTTGTTGGCTTTGAAAGCTCTTGGCCGATACTTATTCAGACAAAGTAGATCACAGCAGTAATTGGAGGTGCCAAAATTGCTCGAGTAGCAGCCCAAACTGTAGATCGTTGTTTTGTAAAGGAAGCCACTCATACTTTTGCTTGAAGGCGTCAAAACTGTTGTAGCAATTAAGAGAAGTGGTCACTATTTATGAGAACAAGTTTGAAGACTTTGTCAAGGTGCCGATTCTAGTGCAGGCCAAAGGCTAAGTCAGCGTTGTTAAAAAGAAAAGGAGGCCCATTGAAATCAAAGAGGAGTGGCGCCAAGCAACCGAAAGATATAAGTTGCTGTATTTGATGAAGATTATTGAAAAGAGATCAGTTGTAGCTATAAGAAAGGGGGCTGAATGTAATGTTGATATAGGTTTTTTTGGAGACCGTTGTTTTTAAGATCAAAGGAAGAGTTGCAGAGCCAATCGCTAAACAAGGTAAAATAGAGACTATAGAAGATTGAAGGCACACACGAAGCTTCCAAAAGATAAATCTCTATAACGAAATCAAGTAAGGTAAGTTGAAATTGTTTATTACAAATGGGAAAAATAGGAAAAAGAGTTAAAAAGGAGAATGAGAACTTAGTAACTGCAAAAGATGTTTTAGACGAAGAATTGTTAAGTGTTAAAAAATGCAATTCAAAATTGGGAGCAAATTTAAAAGAAAGAGTAAAAGAGAAATATGAAATTATATGAGAAAATGATGTCTTGAGTAAAGAATTGGATGAATTTAAAAAGAAAAATGCAGAATTCAAAGAAAAATTAAAATGGTCTGAAAAAAAAGAAGAGGAAATACAAAACAAGTTGAAGTTTTTTGAAGGTTTGGAACAAAAACTGAAAAAATTAGAAGAAAACAGTTTTCAAAAGGATGAAATATTAAAATTGCAGCATGAAAATGATTACTTAAAGACAAAGCCAGTTGTGTGTGATATTTCTTGTGATACAAATGATTTGTCTTTTCGTCAATCAAATGACAAGTGCAAGTTTTCAAAAATCATTTGTGAAGAAGAATGTATTTATGAAAATGAACATGTTAATGAGTCTGAATTTGATTATGCAAATGTTAGTTGTTTTGATGACAATGTTGGTATGAAAATTATGAAAAGAATGGGATATAAAGGACAAGGATTAGGAAAACATGAACAAGGAATGAGAAATCCAATTGAGCCAACAATGATGCCAAATTAGGAAGGTCTCGGGTATGTTACAAGTAAAGGGAATGATGTTACAAGTTCAAGTAAATTCATTTGAGAAATGAAGAGTATTGAGTGTACACATTGCCATAGGAAAGGTCATACAAATGACAAGTGTTGGAGTTTACATCCTTGCAATATATGTGGATTAAAAACTCATTGTGAGAAAATGTGTTGGAATAAAGTGTCAAAGAATGAGTGTATAACAAAATGCATAAAAATGGATTGTGGATGGAGTTACGGAACAAATTGGAAAAAGCTTACAGGTATGTTCAAACGGTTGTACAAATTTTCATATATGAAAAATTATAATAATCATAAAAGTTGTGAATGTTCAAAAGGAATAACAAGTTTTTTGAGTCAAAAGAAATGGTTGTCCAATGAGAAATTTACAGATTGTGAAGATATTGGAAGTTCCATGTTGATGTTTTGAAACAAAGAGTTGGAGAAACTATTGCAACAGTTGAAAAATCCAAATTAATGGCACCAATATTGAGAGTTGAAAATGGTTTGACAATTTTGAAAAAGTCAAAAAACATGGTTGCAACCACAAAACAAAGAAGTGCAAGAAGAATCCATAAGAGCTTCCAAGTTTGAGTGATGGAGGCCTCGTATGCAAGGGGTCATATGCAAGGAGATTCAAAGATTCAGCGAAGTAGCTGAAGCTACCTTTGCAAAATTTAAAGTTTGATATAGTAGCAGCTATTGGAGAAACAATCAATTAAAAAGATTGTAGATGTTGAATAATCAGTAAAAAGGAAAAAGAAAGAAGCCCTAGAAACTTTTAGCAAAACAGTTGCTCTAGAATATTTGCAGAAGCAACACAGAAAGCTACATTACTATAGAAATTTAGCTTGGGAAATTTCAAATAAAAAAAACAAAAAACAAAAAAGCTCAAGATTAGTTTCAGAAGAAAAGAAAGAAATAGAAAAAGGACAGCAGTTAGTTGAATGGATTTTGTGCAGCAACACACAAAAATCATATAGTTGATGTCGTATCATTAGTAAAATAAGTCAAGCAAAGTGAAGTTACCACCCAAGTAGAATGAGAAATGCATGTCATTGTAAATCAGTTGAAGATATTGTCGTGATAGAAGGAGATTGTTGTAGGAACAACAAGGAGGATCCATGTCTCAGTCAAAAAGAACATGAAAAGAGACGTAACTCTAAATTCATAAAAAAAGGGACAACAAAATAAGAAAGAGGAGCTCATAAAAGATAAGATCTCAAGAGAATACCAATTGTATGAGGTCATAAAAGATCAATTGAAGTTTTCAATGGATAAAGAAATAGCACAGTCAAATGTTGCGACATTTGGTAAGCATGTATGAAATCTAAAAATGGAAGCTCCAGAAATAAAGATGGATGCTCCAGAAGTTTCAAAACTAGAAATGAAGGTGGATACTCTAGAAATTTTTTTGAGATGAATGTTCGTAGTTGAGATGAAGGGGATTATTATAGATATAATCTCACCTGCTTTATTTAATACCCCAATTGTACCTATCTCATCAACATGCTTTGTATAATCTTTATATTTGCAAGATATCTCAACATTGAAGACAAACTGCCATCATATCTACATTGGATCACAAATTGATCCCAACATTAAAGATAAATTTATGAAGCAAGATTTGGAAAGATATGAATGGAATTTACATTAACTCTCGGGTTGGGCTCACACACTTCGTGGGTGCATCAAAATTTGTTATTTTATGTTTATTCCTTACACTCTAGTAGGTGCATTTAGGTTATACACACACACACACACACACACACACACACATATATATATATTGCTATGTAGTTATGTAACATAGAAGAGTGATACAATGCTCAAGAGCAGAAAATATATTAGAAGTTTGAAGTTATTTATGAAAGAGTCAAAGCTTTATAAAAACCAATATTTTGATTAATATAAAACTACTCAGTTGTTGTTTCTATTGTTTGTTTTCTATTCTGTGGTTGTTTTTCATTTTTTTCTCCTCCTTTAAATCCAACAAAGTGGTATCAGAGCTTATGGTAGGAGATCCTAAAGATCCCGTGAGCATAAACTTGTCAGAGAAGATGGTGGAGAGATAAGTCTCCTATTTTCACATCGAAGAAGAAATTGCAGTTAAAGAAAATAGTTGTAGAAGTCTTAGAAGATTAGTGTTATGCATTTGTTGTCATCCAACTAAAGTTGATGCAAAGTTGCTATAAAATGAAGTTTGTTGTAGAGTTATTGGAGATTGCTTCTAGAAGCCCCTATCCACTATAAATTAAAATATAATAGAATATGTTGAAGTTGTACAAAAATAGAGAGTTTTTGTGAGGAGCCACCTTTGAAATAAAGCTGATAGGGAGATCTTGCCAAACACAGTCCATGTCAAAATCATTTTTATTGCAATTTACAGGATTTTTTTGAAGTTAGTCACTTCCTATAAGAGATTACAGTTATTAGTACTGTCATTTTTTACTTTTTAACTGTGCAAAGAGTTGTTCATTCAAAGAGGATGGTGCACAATTATTACGAGAGGGAATAGTTATTTCTCCAAGATTTCATTCGTTGGCTTTGAAAGCTCTTAGCAAATCCTTATTCAGACAAAGTAGATCATAATAGTGACTAGTGGTGCCAAAATAGCTCAAGTAGCAGCTCAAACTGTAGATCTTTGTTTTGTAAAGGAAGCCACTCATAGTTTTTCTTGAAGGCATAAAAAATGTTGTAGCAGTTAAGAGGAGTGGTCGTTGTTTATGAGACCAAGTTTGAAGACTTTTTCAAGGTGCCCATTTTAGTGCAGGCCAAAGGCTAAGTCGGTGTTGTTAAAAAGAAAAGGAGGCCCATTGAAATCAAAGAGGAGTGGTTCCAAGCAACCGAAAGACATAAGTTGCAGTATTTAAAGAAGAGTATTGAGAAGAGATCAGCTACAACTATAAGAAGGGGGCTGAATGTAATGTTGATATAGGTTTTTTGGAGATTGTTGTTTTTTAGATCAAAGGAAGAGTTGCAGAGCCAATTGTTGAACAAGGTGAAAAAAAGACTATAAAAGATTGAAGGCATGCGAAGCTGCCAAAAGATAAATGTCTATAACAAAATCAAGTATGCTAAGTTGAAATTGTTTATTACAAATGGGAAAAGTAGGAAAAAGAGTTAAAAAGGACAATGTGAATTTAGTAACAGAAAAATATGTTTTAGAAGAAGAATTGTTAAGTGTTAAAAATGCAATTTAGAATTGGTAGCAATTTTAAAAGAAAGAGTAAAAGAGAAATCTAAAATCATATGTGAAAATGATGCCTTGAGTAAAGAATTGGATGAAGTTAAATAGAAAAATGTAGAATTGGAAGAAAAAATTAAATGGTTTGAAAAAGAAAAAGAGGAAATACAAAACAAGTTGAAGTTTTTGGAAAGTTTAGAATACAAACTAAAAAAGTTAGAAGAAAATAGTTTTCAAAAGGATGAAATGTTAAAATTGCAGTAAGAAAATGATTACTTGAAGACAAAGCCAGTTGTGTGTGATATTTCTTGTGATACAACTGATTTTTGTTTTGATCAATCAAATGACAAGTGTAATTTTATAGAAATCATTTGTGAAGAAGAATGTATTGATGAAGATGAACATGTTAATGAGTCTGAATTTGATTCTACAAATTTTATTTGTTTTGATGACAATGTTGGTATGAGAATTATGAAAAAAATGGGATATAAAGGACAAGGATTAGGAAAACATGAACAATGAATGAGAAATCCAATTGAGCCAACAATGATGCCAAAGTATGAAGGTCTCAGGTATGTTACAGGTAAAGAGAATGATGTTAAAACTTCAAGTAAATTCAATCAAGAAAAGAAGAGTGTTGAGTGTACACATTGCCATAGGAAAGTTCATACAAGTGACAAGTGTTGGAATTTACATCCTTGCAGTATATGTGGATTAAAAAATTATTGTAAGAAAACATGGTGGAATAAAGTGTCAAAGAATGAGTCTATGATAGAATGCATAAAAATGGATTATGGATGGAGTTATAAAACAAATTGGAAAAAATATTATAGGTATGTTTAAACAATTGTACAAATTTTCATATGTGAAAAATGATAACAATCATAAAGGTTATGAATGTTCAAAAGGAATAACAAGTTTTTTGAGTCAAAAGAAATAGTCGTCCAATGAGAAATTTAGAGATTTTGAAGATATTGGAAGTTCCATGTTGATGTTTTGAAACAAAGAGTTGGAGAAACTTTTGCAGCAGTTGAAAAAGCCAAATGAATGGCATCAATATTGCGAGTTGAAAATGGTTTGACAGTTTTGAAAAAAGACAGAAAACATGGTTGCAACCACAAAACAAATAAGTGCAAGAAGAAGCCATAAGATTTTTCATGTTTGAGTGTTGGATGCCCCATATGCAAGGGATCATAATTAGAAATATAACAAATGTAGAAACATAATGAAGAACAACAATAGAACACTCTGCATATATCCATTATTAAATAGGGATTAGATATTTATAGGAGAAGAAGATTCAAAAACTTCCTAAAATCATGGTAACACATTTGACAACAAACTAAAAACTATTGGCAACTAACTATAGTTGTTTGACACCAAACTAGCCTAATGAAAACACACTGAACTTAATAGATATCAACTTGGACACTTGATGTAGGAGCATCCTTGGGTCATAGCAATCTTGCATTGATCACCCAAAAATATTTTCATTTCAATTTTTCTCTATTTTCTTAGTTTTAGTTGGTAGATTCGGTAGATATTCATGTTTGCTTGTCAGACCTCATAGATGTGTATGTTAATCATGGGCATGTTCATTTACCTTATTCCATATTTTGAGTGTGATTGGTTTCTTTTCCAGCAAGTTATTGCTTCCGGTATATTTGGAAATTTCCTAATCTGGCACCAAAATATTTTTC
>VDFB02115339.1:0-20190 GCA_007258455.2 Sequoia sempervirens | reverse complement strand
AGTTGAGCATGTTTCAATAGTTGTGATAGTAGTTGTTTATATAATGCCCAATAGTTATGACTTGACTACTTATAATTAAACAAAATGTATTCCTTTGATCTAAAAAGCAACCAATCATGTAATGCCACATCAGCACTCAACTACCCATGATGTGAATGCACAAGTATTGGTCTCACTTTTTTTTTGGGCCTTTTTGGACACCTTGACAAAAACCATGCCGATGTGGCATCATATGTGATGATGTGGCCCTGAAACGAAAGTTACAAGCAAGGGACTTGCCAAGTAAGCTGCTGTAAAAAATTGGGAGTGATTTGAAATTTCCACGTATGATAATTAGAAGTTAGGGAACAAACTACTGAGTCCTCTCCCCTAATATTTGGTTGACAAGTCTTGTTACAATAAGACACGAAGTATACAAGGAAAAGTTATCAACCCATTCTTGCACCCCCTACGCGTACGGTTTGTAATGGAGATATTTCTTGCAGAATCTGAACCCCGAAACTTCGCACATTTCTTCAGTCTATTCGTACATTTTCTTACATGGATGCAAGCTCAAACGTGTTGATCGAATACAGAAAACATTATGTGAATCTACGGCCAGTTACAACTTTCGCTTTTCATGATGCGAGAGCGCCCGATTCGAATCTTGCTTTTCTCACGGTCCTATAATTAGCAAACTAAAATGACGGCGCAATATTTATCACTTAAATGACTTGTTAATAATTAAAAAATATTTCGTCAAAGTTCAATGTTATATTTCCTTCATCTATAGCTCAAAATTTATCGGCAATATTACTTATTTCTATTGAAGCAGTACTGATAATTAGCCTAACCAACCGATGAGCGTGACTCCCGCAGAATATTGTTTAAAGCAAGGATGCAGCGCATAGTACATTAATTAAATATTTCCCATGCAATCCAACAGAAGCTCTCACTGAAACTGATTTAGCGAGAAGGAAAATAGTGACAAATAGATTAATGAAAATCGATGGATTTCACTTGCATTAACAAATACTTATAATTAATGCTGTATTAACAAATCAATGTCCAAAACACGCATGAAGTTAAAAAATTTGCTATTAATTATAGTCCTGGCCAAACCAGAACCTTACGTGCTTACCTAAGTAATTAAAATCTGAGATCCTCTTAAAACCCATACCACATTTTATTCATAATGCCTTGATTTGCACAAATTATAACTTCATTTTGCAGATACATTTTTATTTAATATAGCTGCGAGTTGTTAGAACGTTGGCTAGGTATTAAACCTGAAATATAGACATAAAAAATTTGCCTTTATCTCTTGTATTCAGAAGTCCCATCTTTCTTTAGCTGTTTTGGAGATTATACTCGTCAAAATTTAGGAACATATATAAAGTTATTGAACATTAAGTTGTTCAAAATTCCTATTGACACACAATAATATTACTGATCAATTTTGAATTAATTTTGGTGTTATTTTCTCAAGACATTTATATGTTTTAACTCAATCTGCAAAATCTGGCCATGGAGAAGAAACCGTTAATGAATAACACAAGATTGAAGTATTAACTTCAATGCAATATTGGAAGATGATACATATAAGCTACATCAAACTGCTGGGTTAAGCAATTTCTGAAATGTCTAAGGGCACAAAAGCAAAAAGGAACCTAAATCATAGTGATGACTAACAACAAAGTTCTCCAAGCTTGATCTATCTCTGAGAGCCCCCTACATCTTTCCAAATGGGGAGTATAGCACATTGCTCTCCGGTCAGTAAGGGAAATGCTTCCTCCGCCCCTACCTTTTACACAATCAACTGACCCAGTCAATTTGGAATGGCAAATATAAAAAGCATCTGATGAGAGACCATTAGGATGATATAAAATAAAAACTATGGCAGCAGATCCCAAACATTTATGATTGTTCAATGTGTAACTGCATATATCCTAAAATAAAATTTGCTAGCTTTTGAATGATGGTAGTATCAAAACAACTAAGAATTGTAGCTTTGAATTGTGTCATACCCATGGCATGAGTTTATACTGCATGGACATTTTGGTTAGAAAATGGTCCTGATTTCAATAGTGCTATATATACAAGAAGAGTAAAGTTCAAATTATTAAATTTTGCCTACATAATTTCTGTGTGCTGTGAAAGCACAGCAAATGGCTGAAATTCACCAAAAGGTAACCATTAAACTGTACTACCTTGTTGACGCTAAGTGAGAAGTCATTTAGATTAGTCATTGTTAGATTCAGTTCAATACTGGCTGACCTAGTCTTCCAGTTAATGAAATCATAGAGTGATAAACTGGCTAGAAGATGAAATTCACACAGGCCCAATCAATAATTGATTGCCTGTGTTGCTCATTGTAGCCAAAGTTTGGTCAACTCTAATTTTGGCTCCAACCTCTTCTTAATAATGACAAGAAGCAATTAAATGGCCAATGTAAGATAACTTGCCTCCTTAACTGCCCTATTTAAGTACAGAAGTTTAGAAATACATAGTCTCTTCACTCTTCCATTTCTGAACAGTGATTACAAAATAAATTGCAATACACTGAGCACACGAATGAAAGTTCTATAAAAACAACTGGCATATTATACAGAAATCTTCTTTTCTGCAATGATGGAAGTTGTCATTAAATGATGTCAGCGGTACACATATTTCTCATCAGCATGGCCTAGAATCATAAGAGTGAAGCTTACCTTTAGGTATGTTAAAGAACAATCACGTTGCCAATGCCCCCATCCCAATCTAAACTACAAACAATACATTCTGTACTGTTCTAGGTCAGCACAGCAACAAATCTTGCACATTATTTCACAATTTGGGTTGATATGGTATTCTACAAATGATCTCCATCAGCTACCGATGCTCCTTTGAAAACTTGTTCAGGCAACTGCTAATGTAGAACTGCCCGCAAAATAATGTAGTTTGATGAATGTCAGATACCTGGTAAGTCAGACTTGGACTTTACCAGAAGACTTAGCACCCAAGTCAGTAAAATTGGCAACAGAAAACAGATCTACTTCAGTTTCATACCTTCAACAATAATCGTGACCGTTTGAGCGACCAAGCAAGGGGGAACTGGGCCTAAAGCCAACATCGGAGAACTTGGATGGAATCTTTAGTAGCTGCTGGGACACATGTTCGGCTAAAGCAACTTGACCACAGTATTGCCTTTGGGTTTCACCATTAATCTCTCTTGTCATCCTACCATATGCTTGCCCCAAAATATCATCTCCTGACAATTGTTCTTGAGCCCTGGGTGAGCCTTCTGGAGTATGGACCAATGGTGTTCCACGGTAAACATCAGACCTCATATCATGATAGACACCATTTGCACCAGAATCGTTGACATATCTCCTATTAGGTGATCTAGGAACACTCACAAAGCCTTCATCTGCATATGTCGACTGTTTCACAGTTCCATTTAATTGGACCGGAATGGCACCGTGACCTCCAGTCAATGGAGTTGAAGTGCCAGAGCTAGCAAGTGGTGTTGATATAGGAGAAGGAGACATCCTGCCACTTCGATAATGTGGTGAACGAGGCTGTATCAATGGGCTTCCACAAGGAGACACCGGCAAAGAAATTGGCATTGATATAGTCTTTTGCAAATAGAACTGCTCACTGCAATCAAAAATCCCCAAGTTAAGATATTATTCCTAGATATTTTATGGATCTTGTAGTCACCAAAACCATGTACTTGCTGAGTCGCTGACTTAAAAGAGAAATAATGAAAACAATGAGGGATAAACCTTGAAGGTCTATGCACAAAATTTGCTTGCAACTGTCTTGCAGCATAGTCTGTATCAAGAGAAGAAAGGTTTCTCGTGTGTCCAGCACCCTGCATAACATTCTGCATTACATAGAGGAAAGGAGGCTATATTAATTAATTGCTCAGATAATTCAACTGATTGGAAATTTATAATGTAACCAGAGAACTTACCAAAATATAATTTCCCTATTTTAACAAAACATAGTGGATATCACCACAATATGGAAATGACAGGGAAGAATAGGAATCCCAAATTGCAGTACGCTATCACTATGCTTAATACTCAGCTGTCTGCCTACCAAATACATAGTTTGGGAAAGTCAGGGTATTACAATGCAAGCCCAGATCATTACATGAATATTAGAAAACAGCAAATGAGAGGAATCACTGAAACCGTCATCATCCATTGCTCGTACTTATAAGAACTTAGAACAAGTACTCATTAAGTTAGAGATTTCATTGTCTGCTTGGATTTGTCCAAGGTTGCTACCTTTTAATACACCTAAGAAGGTCCTACCTAGGTCAGCCAAAAAGAATAAACCACCTTGACAAACACTTATAGAATGAAGGTTTGCAATCAATGAGTTAAACCTTGGCCTAAGATTTTCCAATAAGCATCAATCACAATGTTTAATGTCCATGGTCAAACCATAATTTAACCTCTACACAAGAGTACAAAATATAAGTTGGATGCCTTCTGGGAAAACATCTCAATCCTGGATTTGTAAGGTTGTGAACAGGCAGAATCAGAGTTCTTCCTGGAATTCAGCTATCAGATCTTCAGCTGATGATGAGAAAGGGATAGTCTTGAATCCCTAGTCACTCCAGGTGTGCTTCTATTTGCTGTTTCTATATAGGATTTGAGTCCTCCAAATGGCCGTTTTGCAGAAACGATTGACCATTAGAAGAAAGCAGATATTGAGACATCTTGGAAAGGTATGAAGAAAGAATGTCAGCCTCCCCAATCTGGGAGACAACCTTATTGGAAAATTCTCAACCTCGCCAAATTGCTCAAAGCTCCGTTTACAGACCTCTTTTGAATATATGAGCCTTGAATGTCCCTTCCAAACAGAGACTGCTGAAAAATCAAATCGAGTTGACAATTCCTGATTTGGTTTGTATCAAAGAATCCAAATATTGTAAGAAAACCTTGGGAGAAACTGTTTGGAGAACTTCTAGAAGCGCTTTTGGTGGTTTATTATTATATAGGTAGTCCAATGCATTAGCTGCAGGGGAAAGGGGTGGTTTATTCTTATATAGCTAGTCCAATGCATTAGCTACGGCTAAGGATCCTACAAAGGCACATTGCTATTGCAAACTGATTCAAAAAAAGAAGGAAGTTGACAGATGAATCCAAAGACCTCTCCTAAACGTTAATAGACGTATATACAACTGACCAAGCAGAAGGTAAAGAGAATGTGAAGAAGACCTCTTTGCTGTGATATAAAAACAAGTCGAGGCTAGAGTGTTTTGAGCAGTGATCAATAGCATTTTAGAAATTGAAGAGAAGGAGAAACGCAGAAATAATCCCTTGGATATGGAGCTCAAAGAATGGTTTTTTACCTGGTAAAATAAGAGGGCTGAAGACTTTGCGAGACTTCTCTCTCACACTTAGCTCTCCAAATATACATGAACTTTACCACAGAAACTAAGGTTGTAAAGAGACTGGTTCAGTCCACTGGCCAATCTTTATCCTCTTTCAGTGTGGCACTCCCACAAGCCACTTCTTGTTTAAGTTTTGAAAGATGTGGAACCTTCATCAATCATTCAGATCACAAGTAGACTGATGTTGGATACAAGACTCCAGGATGCTTATTATGGCCAGAAACCATAGATCAAGAGGAAAATAAATATTGTTTACTTTGGCAACATTTTTTATTTCCAAAAAATTAAACTACCAAAGCCTTCAGACTCCACAGAAGATAACTTGTAGAGAGTTTAACACAGAATTATCTCAATAGTGAAATGAATTGACCACAAAGCTGGGTTTGATCTCAAGGTATAAAGCAATATTCTGGAAGGCACAAATATTGGGTAACCTGGCAAACAGTAGGAGACTGAATCAAGGTTTCTTCATCAGTTCATGCTGGCCCATTGCCATTGTTGTAGAATTCTTTCTATCATCCTGATGGAAGAACCATGGGCACTGAGAAGAACGGAAGCAGAGAATTTATTTATGGCTCTTATGTCCAAGGACCGAGAATAATGTGTCCAGCACCAATGATATAGATAAGTTCCTTCCTAAGCAGAACAATGCCTTTCTCCTGCGGCCAATTTCTGAATGTGATGCCTAGGAGAAATCTCTTCCTATGGGAAATAATATTGTTCAAAACCTTGATGGCTTCTTGGCAGGACTCTTTAAGAAACTTTAGAGCATTATAAAAAATAATTTGGAGGTTGTGGTGGACAAACTAAGGTACACTAAGCAGAGTTGCACGGCCATGGATATGAAAATGGCTACTTTGGACGGCCCCCTAATATGGATAGGGCTGGATAGAACATTCATGAAAAAAGTCATATGAATAACTACATCTGTACAATAAAAATAACACAATTTAAATAAATATAAATTAACAATAAATATTATTAAATTTAACAATAATTAATATAATACATTATAAATAAATATAATATATACGATTTCCAGTTATGATGTATCCAACAGAGCGGGTGAGCACTGGCGAACTGTTCCTGGTGGAACTGGGATTTCTAGATGGGAGTGTCTGAATTATAGCTGAGGGTTCCATATGTTTGTCTTGGTAGCTTTTGTTATCATATATGTTTTGTTGGCCTGTAGAACATGGCTGTCTCTGGGGTTTAGGTCTTTAGGGTTGGCTTTTTTGGGGATATTATGCTGTTTGGTATGTCCTTTGGGCACTATGTGCTTGCTTTAGGTAGAGTTTTATAAGCTATAGCCTGGTTTGGAGTCCTCTACTATTATGGTTATTTATCCTTTCTCTGCTTTTTGGGATTGTCACCCTTACATGGGTATGCACAGAATTTTCATTATTGATCTAGCTGTTTTTGGTGTTTCATATTGGGACGGAGCCCCATAACAGAACCCCAATTTTATAATTAATATATACCAATAAACAAAGTTCTATTATATATAACACAATTTATTATTATATATAACACAATTTAATAATAAATTAAAAATAAATAATATTAAATTTAATAATAACTAATATAAAATATAATATAAATAATATATATTTAAAAAATATATTAGATACTAATAAGCTAAGTTTATTAAACTATAAACTTAATGATAAATAATTGTTAGACTAATAATAAACAATATTAAACGAAATAATATTTTAATAAATTGAACTACAAATTGAAACATAAATGATAATAAACAATATAAATAAATTTAAGTTCGGAATAAAAACAAATAGGTTAACATAATAGACATGATATACTAAATTAAAAATTTAATGTACTTAATATATTATCTTAAGATAAAAAACAAAAGAGTTAAAAACCTAAAAATATCAAACATAATTAATAAAATTATAAAATAATATAGCCTAACCTAAAAAGCCTAAACGTTTAAAAAACATTCAGATGGCAAGAACACATTCAGATGGAGATCAGAGAGCGAGCAGGGAGAAGCGCGGGCAGGAGAAATCATGGACAGACACCATGAGAAATCAGAGTAGCAATCATTGAGAAAGCTGCACGCTAATTCAGAGCAGTTGCCATCATCCAGGTTCCAAAGAGAAAAATGCACCTGGGCTTGTTTTTAGTCCTGATGCTGTGGACATATGCTCTCTAACATGAAAGAATTAATTGTGAGATTCTCCAAAACATGTCATCAAGCACTCACACAGGGAGGTCAGAAGAAAAAAAGTGCCTCTGTTCCGCCACGAAAATCTCATTGCTCTCCCATTGAGATCACTACAAGCACCATTGCAACATCGATTTTAACACTTTCGGGATAGTAATTTTGGATACAGCACGGATGTCACAAGCATGCTGTATCTGCATGTATCTGACAAGGTAAAAAAAATGGTGTTTCAGGTACAACCAAACAGTGTCCAGGCCATCCATATCTGTATCCATACCTGGTGCAGCAGTATGCATACTAGGGATTTTACTCGAACGTATTCTGCAACTCTTGACACTGAGCTTATCAGAAGAAAGCTCAATGCTAAATTCATAGATCATGTTCTGAGGCTGCACAATGCTATAAATACTTTGGCTTGTTACTCCAATCTTCCTCTGCAACACTTGAGTTCAATAGACTCTATGTATCCTCCCTGAGCTAATACCCGAGGAACAGGGAGCAATGTCAAAGGGAAGCAAATCCTCAAATTGTATCTTCAGTGCAAAAAAGGGAATCCAAGAATTTTAATGAAATTACATATTATCAACACCCATGATAGAATTAAATGGTACTTCTTGGAAGAAGTGCTTCAGAACTCTTAATGTTTTCAACATGTATAAATGGATCAGATCCTACTTAAGCACTACTTGCTCTCAGTTTCAGATAATGGTTCATTGGGGGGATTATTTGCCTCCCAATGGAGGCTTAACCTCTTCATCAGATTCTGGCACACTGGAAGGCCTGAAACTTATAAGAAATATCCTGCTAAACCATCTGCAGTTTGTGCATACTACTCTTAATGGAAGACCTCATCATCTCAAAAGCTGTATACTTCAGGAAAACCCTCTCAAACCCTGTATAAGCTTCAGGACTGCCTGTGACTGGAAAAAAAAAACTCAGAAGAGATTTTAATCAATGTAGATTTCAAAGCCAAGTTGTGAATTGCAAACATCCTCAACTGAGTATGTTGCTTGTCCATGTAAATATTTTGGAATTCACTTCTTTGAAGGAAGGAATTTGCCTTAGCCTTGCCAGCCTTTGAGTTTGATTCACGTGTTTCAAAGCAAGTTTTATGTCTGGAAGAGAAGATGGCTTTAATGTTACAATTAGTGATCTCTGTCATCCAACATGTTTTAGTTTTTAACTTTTATTTATTCCATTTGTATGAGTTGTTATGCCATCTAACATATTGCAATGATGAACGCACAAGAAACTCCCGTGCAATGATATCAATGTCAAAAATAGAAAGCAAAACCAATGCAGACGTGCAAGGAAAATGAAAGCATTATCCAGGGGTAAAATGGTGTTAGCTGGAAATAACACCTTTTTTTGAACTAAAATTGCTAGGATATAACAATGACATGTATGACTATTTGGTCTTTCATTGACAAACAGTATTGGCAGGACTATGCATCCTCTTGCAAATTTGTGAGCATGTCACCGGTGCCAATTGACGATCCCTAGGGAATGGGGTGATTCCATTGGTCTTCTTTAGAATTCATATGTTCCAAGGGCAAAGAGCTTCAATAACCCCTACAGTGAACTCCTTAGGCTCATAAATGACTAGAGACAAGTAACGAGTTAAAAAATCTGTTGTTATGAGCTATTAATTTAAGCCTGTGGGCTTTAGTCAATCAGATGCTTAACACTCTAAAACTGGAAATAACACCTTTTTTTGAACTGAAATTGCAAGGATATAACAACGAAATGTATGACTATCTGGTGTTTCATGGAGACAAACAGTATTGGCAGGAACCCTTAGATAACTATGCATCCTCTTGCAAATTTGTGAGTATGTCACCAGTGTCAGTTGAGGATTCCTAAGGAATGGGGTGATTCCATTGGTCTTCTTTAGAATTTACATGTTCCAAGGGCAAAAAGCTTCAGTAACCCCTACAGTGAACTCCTTAGGCTCATAACTGACTAGAGACAAGTAATGAGTAAAAATATCTGTTGTTATGAGATATTAATTTAAGCCTGGATTTTAGTCAATTAGTTGCTTAACACTAGAACTGAGCCATAATAGCAAATACACACAGAAACCAATGCTAAATAAATTCAAAACAAATGTTTGACCAATATATGACATGCAACACAGAGAAGCATATTAAAGGTGCAAACTTGATTTAGGCATGCAGTATCATGTGGAGGCTATGCAGGCATTTCAAAACATAAACTAATCCAGAGAATATATGTCAATTTAGCTATTTCCAAACAAATTTCAGTTCCAGATATCAAGCAATGGTCCACGCTAGTCACAATATTGGATATGTCATGCTAATCTCACACCCTTCAGGGCTGGAAAACGATTTAAAAGATAAATAAGAAAAAACTAAACCAATAAACACATGAAAAACTACCACATAATGAGTACAAAGCAAGTAAGTGAGAAGTAAGGAGAAATGAAGCAAATTACACTTAAGCATGGAAGAACCAACCAAAACATCAGTCTTACCATGGATCGATCAACATTATTGGTCAAAGAGAATGCTTCAGAGTGCTGGGTAGCAACATCAAATTTAACATAAGGTTCTGCATGCTTCACAAATCCATGTTCTAAAAGTTGTGCGGCAGTAGGACGATTAGTAGGATTGCGCTGAAGACAAAGCCTTAAAAAGTCTTTGCACTCCTCTGAAATATAATCAGGGATGGTTGGAAGCTCCTTACTGTTCCCAATTTTAAACATTGCAGCAACCTGTCGTATTCATACTATTTAGTACTACTATCATTCTAGCAAAGTATCAAATGTCCATTCATGAAGATAAGCTACTAGATAAGAGACTAACATAAAACCTTAAGTTGTTCGCAAGAGAATACCTTGTATTGGGAGAACTAGCAACATAGAAAATGCATTTTTTACAAATTATAATGTCAAGGTTCTCTAATTTGACAACAACAAAAACACTCATTGAGGCATCTTGTTTCCCTACTCAACAACAAACTGACTACCAAGTAACTCACTCCTTCATACTGACTCCAGGGTGGCTTTGCAGTGGCCATCTCCAGAACAGTACAACCAAGACTCCAAATATCCACAGGCAGATTGTATCCATTTGAATTAATGATAACCTACATCAGTTATTTAGAGAAACAATGCCAACAATTGTTAAGCATGTCTCCTTACAATCATGTATGAACACATTACAGGAAAGAATAAGCAATAAGATATTTCATACCTCAGGAGCCATCCAGTATGGGCTTCCTTTGAATGACAGAGGACAAGATTGTGCAGTGATCTGAACCCCAATAATAATTGCATATTAGTGTTTAGCCAGAAGTCCATACAAAGAACTTTAATTTTTTTCTAACAAACAAATCCCAATTGAAATAAAATTAATTTATATCCAGATTGAAATAAGAAACGAAAAAAGAGGTCTTTTTTGTACATGTTTTTTTCTTTTTTTCTGAAGGTCTGTGAAGGTAAAAGACAAAAGAATCTTGTCTATTGGAAAACTGCCTTTCCAGTGCCATCCACTCTCAACAAAATGAAAAGCATTACTCGTCCACATAGTTAAATGTTGGAAGCAATCAGATAGACTAAGGAAATATAATTGAAAAGATATTAATCTATAGATCAGGAGAGGATCAAGTAAGTAAAATTAAACAAATAAACTCAAAATTCTGCAAGAAAAAAATATAATCAATAGAATAAATATTAAATTTATGTTGCAAGATATCAAACAATAAAGCAGTATACTTCAGCTGTCTGAAGAATGGTCAGAAGAGTTTGAAGGGAAAAAGAGCACAAAAGAAAACAGTAGGAAATGTTTTGAAAGAAAAGTAAATTACAGAGAAAAAGATTAATCTATGGTTCACAATTTCAAACAAAGTTCCAACTAAAAGTAAACACAATACAAAAGACAAAAAATATTTAAAAGGTCTAGAAAATCATATTGATATAAAGAAATTTAAATACCAATCAAGTTCAGATATATAGAAAAGCATGTGGTCTTTCTTATGATTAGATCGAAACATTTGAGCCCTATCACCACCAGCTTATCTAAAAGCAATGCAATAAACATAAGCTCCGCTATGTTAGTCTATTGCAAGAACTGCATCAGCACCCACAAATACATTAACCATGAGTTGCAGGTATTCTATAATTCAAGAAAAACTCAAAAAGAATCAAGTAAATTCAAAAAATCTTGTGAAGGTGTTAATCTTTATAGACCATGTCATAAGTGTAAAGCACCAAATAAAAATGATGCTGAGAATCCAATATCTAAACAAGATGAATCTCTAATTAACCAAGAAATCAAAGCTTTAAAGCAAATTCAGAAGCAAAAATGACAATACTGTCAATACAAAAATTGAACCACTATTGCCATGTTCACAAACAAGAAGAAAAGAGAGCTCAAGAAAAAGTAAAATGTGTTCGAGTGAAAGAATTCACAAAAAGAAACCAGCATAAATCTATACCTAAAGTTTATTTAATGTATACATGCCTCCCATCATATCTTATAAATTTTGTGTTAAATTATTGGTTTTATAATGTATAAAATTTTCAAGAAAACTAAAATAAAAAAAAATATCAATGTACTTATTCTGATCCCAGGAAACACTTGTTTAATTCAAGACATTATAAAACAAAGAACATTTGTTTTTTCAGTTTGCTCGATTTTGACAACTATGCATTAAACTAATGTCCAGAAGGAAAAAATGTTAAAAACAACATGCATGAATAAACTTCTGCCTTCTGAGAGAAAATGTTAACACAGATAATATTGGCTGGTTCATTTGTGTAACTGAATTCTTTTTGTGTCATCAGTGTGAACTGTGATCTACTTGTGATTAGAGTTTGGATCGAAATTCAAAAATGGTGAAATTCAGAAAATGTTGGCTGCTTCAAAATATTTAATAATTTCAGTGTTAGTCCAATAAATAAATGTGGGTACATTTTACTACTTAATAGATCCAGATAAAAAACGAACAAGCAGAAAAACATTGAATTTTAAAACATATCATAAGATCTTATTTTACTTAAATTTATATAAATTACTGTATATATCTTTAAAAAGCTCTAAAATATCAAAAACACAATAAATTACTTTTAAACACTTTTAAAACATCAAAAACAAAATAATTCCAAAATGAAAAGTATTTGTCCCCTAAGTGAAGGAAAATTTGAAATTCAGCTATTTAATTTGCATTAGGTAAATAAAATTGGTTTAACCAAAAGCCTTCGAGTTTGAAAAATTTCAACCTTATCCTTGATATTCAGGTAAGGTAGGTGACTTAGTGTTGGGCACATGCATATTGGTAGCTGGCAGTTAGTGTCATTTATAAGGTTTCTCATTCTTGCCTAAATGGGGCAGAGATGTTTGAGACTGATGTACTCAGTGAAATACCCTATAACTCAAAGACTTCAATTGACTATGTGAAATACCCTATAACTCAAGTCAAGTCTTGCAATCAGCACAGAATGGATTAAGGAGGCCAAACAAAAGTAGCAGGTTTGTCATAAGATGCTGCAAAATCAGCCTCAACAAGGAATGACACACACAAAGCCCATTGAGGCTGTGAATTCATGCTATGGAATCTTTGATATGTTGTCCTTTGCAACTCACTGTAGGTTACAATAGTTCCATGATTATATCTAGTCATGTTAACGTTTTGATTAAAAAATGCTTCCCTACTATGAAAAAAAGCTTCTAAGTTTACTTGTCAACTTAAGTTTGCACAAGAATCGTTTTTCTCAGCTATCCCTAAAAAAGTAGACTGCACTGTAAGATTATAGAAAGAAAATTGTGAATTCATGCTAAGCAATATTTGGTATTGTCCTTTGCAACTCACTATAAGTTGCAATATTTGCAGTGATTATATCTGGTCAGGTTAATGTTTTGATTGGCGACTGCTTCCCTACTTTGAGAAAAAGCTTCTAACTTTACTTGTCAACTTAGGTTTGCACAATAATCATTTTTACCAGCTACTCCAAAATAAATCAATTGCACTGTAAGAATCTGATGTATAGAAAGAAACATATTATTCTATATCCTGCTTATCTTGTGTGGACTATGAGAAAATTACATGTTTAGCCATGCCAAAGTCGGCAACCTTGACCTGGCCATTAGGATCTACAAGAATGTTAGCTCCTTTGATGTCCCTGTAAAATTGTCAATCATCATCAAGAGTGAGAATCAAATTGATATACTTTCTAAAATATTATCATTTGGAATTTTCACCGTGAATAGCTATCACTAACTCAAGATCTGTATAAGTACCTGTGTACAGTATTTTTGTTATGCAAATATGCCAATCCTGCAAGGATTTGTCGGGAATAACTACGAATGATTGGCTCCTCAAACTTGCCATATTCTTGAAGTAGTTTGTGAATCGAACCACCAGACACATACTCCAGGTAAATATAGAGCTTATCAGCAATCTGCACACACAACAGAGTCAATGTCTAACTACTAGCATCCCAAACACACAAACAAGAGTTTATTTCAGCAACATGAGCATCTTGTTTTGGTTCAATAGTTACTCTGAAGAATGTATAAGAAATCGTCAAATTCAACAAAAAAAATCTGAACTGCAAGTTGGACGGAATAAGGAAAGCAGCTTAAGGCCATTTAAAAACTAAACTACCAATTTCAGGAGGATGTTTAAACGGAAATTGCAACTACGTTGTTCAATTGACAAATAGAAGAATAATAACAGTCATTATACATGAAATGTGGGTAAATTAAGAATTCCTTTACATCTATATCTTTCCAAGCTCTTTGTCCCTGAGACTAAGCTGCATTAAAACTAAAATGGAATTCTCAAGTTCATGGACCTAAAGCTAAGCAGCATTAGCAATGGAATCATTAATGGGTCCAACGAGACACTTCCAAATAGCAACAGATGCAATTAAAAATGTGCCCTGATGATTCAACGATGTTAAGATGCCAAAAATGAAAACAAACAGCTGGACAAGATCTACTAATATCTAGACAAAAGTTTAAAATAACCTAGCACTCCCATTAGCTCATTCTCCAATTGAGGACTTCTCAATTCATCCTATGTACGTAAAAGTTTTTTCCAAAGTAGACCATACTGCATTGGTGTAGAGGCTGGCCCTATCTGAAGAGCAAATCTAGAGATATAGACATGCACAATGTAACAAAAGCCTCATCCAATTTTTATAACTGTTTATTTTAATTCACTTTTGTGCTATGTTTGGTGTGGGGACTCCCTAACATCCTTGGCCCAATTGAGCAATGCCTAAGCATCCCCTAGCTGTATTGGGGAGTCCTGTGATGTCCCCGTCCCTTTTGAAGCACTAAACACAAATTGCGAATTAATTAATTAAATATCCATTGTCTTATTTATTTATCTACTTATATATATGACTTTGGAATATTTAATTAATTAATGTTAGGGACTTTATAAAAGATTACTAATAAATATTTGCCCATTTTATAAAGTCTTGTTTTTTAAATAAATCCGTTATTTCAACGGAAGGTGGCGAAGCTTATATGGGGATCGAAGCATTTCTCTGGGTTATGACGGAGAAACGAATGTTTGAATAATTTTGGTATCTGGGAACGTAGCCTCTCAGAACCTCGAGCTCGTGTTTAGACGAAAACCTGATCACGGGATGAATTCTTCTACTGTTTGCAACTTAAATTGTTTATGGGGCCGAGTATTTAAGTTACAGTCGGATGGTGCAATGTCCTTAGTATCGGGCTCCCAGGTTATTCTCAATTAATTTATTCAGAACTGTTATGGGCGGATGGGGGAAATATGATCCCGTATTTATAATTTGTGAATCGCGCTCAGCATTTGCTCGCATTCTGTAACGGGACTCATTCACGGCTTGCAATTGCATAATGTGACAGATCTCTTGGCACTGGATTCACACGAGAACCACTGTGGATTTATTGACCATTACTTCTGCTACGCCGAGCTTCTATTCTCATTGGACGCGGGTAACAGAGATCTTCATCTTCATCTTCATATTTCTAAGTCCCGATATCGGGCATCTATCAGCAACGGATTCACACGGGTATGTTAAATCAAAATTTCCAGAGTCTTTCGACTTGATATTGTGAATTGTAGACGCATATGTGTTGAATGATGATCAAGTCCTGATGTATGCAAGCATCTGTAGCTGTTTTGACCTGAATGTATGCAGGCGTCTGTAGCTGTATTGACCACTTTATTTTTGTTACTTATGAGACGTGTTTAGTCAATAAAGGAAATCGATTACTAATAACTGTTCCTTAATCTGGAAAAGTCTATACAGCATTTAGTGTTAATTTTCTGAGGCTTTGCTTGCATTTCTGAACTTCATATGAGAAGCTATAATTCTGTTGTACTGGTACGATATACATTCCTGGAATATATATTAGAACTCCATTTAGCATATTCTGTTATCAGTGGAAACACCTTGAAAACAGCAAACTTCCACAATTGACAATTAAATCTGGAAAGGGATCATTACAAGTCCCACACCATCCTCTCTATGGAGAGGGATGCTCAAGACATTCCTTGATTCTATAGGGACAACCTCGACAGTGATGTGGGGTGGCCTGGAACATTTTCTCGTCTTGGCATCTAGGAAAAATCACTCTCTAATAACAACCCATTTTGACAGGGTGCACATCCTCATGGAATACTTCTAATTTTAAATCAATCCTAAAATTTAATAGTATTTATATTTTAAAAATTAAATTTAAAATAAAGGTTTCATTAAAAGAAAACTTAGAAAACATGTTAAAGATTGAACTTAAAAAAAAATGTCTAAATATAATTGAAATTTTAATTAAATATAAAACAAAAATTAAGTATAAAAAATCAAAATTGATATAACAAAATACAAAGCAAATAAAAGTTCTATTGATTTTTTTTTTTTAAATCTACTAAAATTTTGGACTGCTAATATTTTGACTACAATAAAAATTTGAAGAACTTAACTTCGAAAATCTTATATAAAGAACCTAACTTCAAAATTATTCAGCAAAAAGCAGCAAAGAAAAGAAGTCATCCACTATTGTTCTGTTGAGACCACTACAAAGAACTCTCCTGAAGGTTACAAACACAGGAAGCAGGACTCCCCCCTACAATTCTTTCTCCTCACATCCAAGGCCAATAATGTTGCAGTAAAACATCACATAAGAGATTATATTTCACAATAAGAGGAAAACGCTATTGTGGTCAATGCACTGAATGTTTACATGGGAACCCAACACACCAGCTGTTTCTGCAGTGTATTCCAAAAGTCTGTCTGTCTTTCTTTTGAAAATAACTTTGAGGTAGACCACCTATTCACATGATATCGGAAAATGCAGTTTTGTGGAGGTAGAAAAATCTTTTTTGCTACTATGGTTATCATCAAGATTGACAATAAACCTAATTTCTCACCTTAGAATCTGCTATGATAAATTCACCAAAGGGATGCATCCCGATAGGTCTAAAACTCATCACTTACATTTTCCATGTTTCAGGGATGGGTATATTTTGTAAATTTTTCACATCTTTGGAACATGGGGGATTGTGGGAGATACCATGAAAGAGTTACAAGAAGTCTCTGAAAATGTAGACATCCTGGGCTATCCTGATCCTGATCCTGTTAGGTACTCCTGGAAGTCCAATAACCTTTAATGATTTATCCTATCCTGAGACCTGGTTAGCATTAAACATTGTCTTTTTGTAAGTTGAGAACTGTTGTGCTCATAGTTACCCAGAGTATGTACCGTACAATCCATACTGAATCACATTACCTGGCCTGATAGATGTATTGTTATTACAAAAGAAATTGAGCAATTATATTTTTACAATGATAATAATGCATACTGCATTTTGTGATGTCCCCAACTCAAGTCATGTGGCTTAACGATGCATGGGCTGTCCTTTCCTTGGATTACTCAAAGGAAGAGGATGTAGAGCATTATTGGGTAAGTAGAGTCTTTGGCTTGTATCCTATTCTATTCTTAAGTTGTGGGCACATCTTTTTATGCAACTTAAGTGATTTCTAGCC
The DNA here is from genome assembly GCA_007258455.2 of Sequoia sempervirens. NCBI lineage: Eukaryota > Viridiplantae > Streptophyta > Pinopsida > Cupressales > Cupressaceae > Sequoia > Sequoia sempervirens. The sequence goes on along the minus strand of VDFB02115339.1, from coordinate 2,628 downwards.
TAAGGACTTAAGTTTTTCCCCTTTTCAAGTTTAAAGACTTAAGAGACATGTAAATTAAGTGATTTTAGTAAACATGTGCCAATAAAGGTCGAGGGGCATGGGATTTCAAGAAGCCTATTGGCTCATTTTTTAGGAATTTTATTTGGAGGATTGGATTGAGTTGGTAATGGATCAATAGCTGAGGTTAAATCCTTCTCTCGGCAGTCATTATATAACATTTTAGGGTTCTTTTGGACCTCATTATGTTATCAGTCTTTTCTCTATTGCTGCTGCAATCTTTGGCTTAAGGTTTGAAAAGTAAAACCCTTGAGTATCCCTGGTTTCAGAGAGACATACAGGCTCCCCCTAGTCAGAAGGGTGTGTTTTGGTGGAAGGGCTTTGTTCTGTGATGCCCTAGCACATCATTTTCAGAGCTGCCTATTCTTATCAGGTTTTGGAGACCATTTTGGAGGTGCGATTCAAAGGTACCAGAATCAGATTTGGATAACCTACAGCAAAATTCCTGCATTTTCTGGAGCACCCTTGAGGCTAGCATTAGCAAGGCAAAGGGTGACTTTTGGGTGAGATCCAGCACTGATTTTCAGAGGGTTTTGGCAGGGACGGCTAGGGTTTTGAAAGCATGTTTGAGGTTTTTGAGCATTAACACTTGCTGGTCATATTCATCTCAGAAAAAATAAGGAAAAACAATAATGTAAGCTATTTCTGAAAGTTCTGGGCAATTTTTAGTGTGTTTACTGTAACTTTTTGTTATTCAGAAATATTCAAAAATTTCTATTAATTAGCAGAAAAATATTCTGAGCATTGATCTGAGCATGTTGAAGGGTTATCTATTTGCAAACAAAATTTCAGAATTTTCTATTTCATATTTTTGGAGATATTGTGTTTTTTCCATTATCCCTATTTAGGGATATTACACATTTATGAGCAAGCAAAATGACTAGCCGAAGATTTATATCAAGTTACTATCAACTATAACCAGTGGAGTCAATATAGCCTGCCCTGATATTATTACAATTCAATTCCTATTTATGATGTTAAGATGACAGTTCTGTATAACACATCCCTCAGAACACAATGTATCAGCCACTGTACCTAACCACATTATAATTTGTCAACCACTGTACCTAACCACATTACCTGGTCTGATATATGTCAAATAACCAAGGTAATTGACTGCCTATAATTTTTTACTATGGTTCTGCATACTGAATTCCTTAAGACCTAAGACAAATATTTGTGTACGCAAATATTTGTAACAACTATAAAGAAATGGAGAGTAAAACCTAAGACATTTAACTTGTCAATAACTATAACTAATCATATTGCCAGGCCTGAAAGACATATAATTACCATGCTAATTAATTACTTATAATTTTAAAATAATTGTTCAATATCCTGCATTTCTAAGCAAGCAAAATGAGCAGCCGAAGATTTATGTCATACAGAACAAATGGAAACTGTGTTACAGAGGAAGAGCTTGGAGTGTAGGTCGACTTATAATTATTCCCATGCACTATGACAAGCACTCAATTTAAGAAAAAAGATACATAATTCAAAGAAAACAGAGGACTACAAGATAATTCTACACAAAAAAATGTGCATGCTTTTAAGGCGAACAGAAGACTTTAAGATAACTCAACTATGATAAAAATTATAGCACATACCATTTCACTTCCATAGTACTGCACAATGTTTTTATGACTGAGACGACTGAGTAAGGCAATTTCCTGTCAAAGGCAACTGGTAACCATCACTTCACATTCAAAAGCATTTCTTCAATATTAAAAAATTACATGCATAATCTTGAAAGCTTTAATTTGATGCTCATTACAAAACTTGGTTGATTTCAAAATCAAATGAGAAACTTTGAGAATGAACATTTTAAGATGATACCTGTTCCAACTGCTTCACACTTTCCTTTGACTTTGGATCATCAGAAAGCATTGTCACCTCCTTCATTGCACACATTTTTCCAGTTTCACTATAAAATTGACAAGGTTATTAGACATAAACATAGGCTCAGCAAATCACTGAATAGTGGTTATGGAATGGATAATATAAACAAATAAACTGTATCTAACATCCCTCAATGCAATGCTGACAAAATTAACAAAAAACTTAGGATTGCATATGCCAATATTCCTGTATCCCACATTACAAAACATTTTGCCTATAATATGGCAAATCCAAATCGATAACTAGGAAAGCAAATCTTGATTTGAAGAACAAAACAATAGTTTGCAATGTCCCCTTCTCCAGCCTAGTCAGCTGTTGTATCAGTTAGCCTATACTAGAGTTCACGTAGGCTAATTGGGGTTGGTTAGGTGACTCTAAGATTCTTGGAGAGCTCAGTATCAGGTTTTCTTGGCATCCAGCAGTTTTCTGGTGTTCAGATGGCACTTAGGTTAGCAGTGGTTTTCTTTGTTGCATTTTTAGCCAACTAGGTTGTTCTCCACATTTCTTGGAAAACATGGCTATTTTAGTGTCTATTTAGGCATTTGGCATCTGTCCTCGTCATCAATAGCTTCTTGGTGCGATCAGTTTCCGTTTCGGGTGTCTTGGTGGTAATTTCCATAAGGTGGATGGGATTATTTTAATATTTGCACTAAAGTTATAATGTTTTAATAT
>VDFB02115337.1:0-28624 GCA_007258455.2 Sequoia sempervirens | reverse complement strand
CATCACTCACTTGCAAGTGCCCTACGACACTACGATTTTCCCTTCACGGTGCGATTGACTATTTTCCTATGTACATGTTCGACTATGTGGTTTACTACAGGTTGCAAGTACTAGGCATCGACTCCACCTGAATATCTAGGTTTGAGCATGCCTTAATTCCAATGGAGTTTGTTAATTCAGAGATAGCATCAGGTTCCCCACATTGAGCCATTATCCTTGATGAGGATGGGTGTCTGTTTACCGTTCCCTATTATGTGGTCAGTCTGAGTCATCTTGTCGATGTTGATGTCGTTCTACTTTTGTTTTGCTTTGCGGTTAGGTATTGTGTGACTATATGCTCATTTGAGTAATGTACATGATTGTGCTTTTGTTCGATTATTTCGTTAAAATAGAGATTAACAGATTTAAAAGGATTTGAAATAATTAAATAAAAGCTTATATATAATTGAAGTATTGATTAAATAAAATATTATTAAAGTATTTATTTGATTTTAATAAATTAAAATTTATGGTTTAAAATGAAATATTTAAATAAATATATTAAATTATGACATTATGAAAAAAAAGTTAGAAATGAGAGATTAAATTAATAAACTAAATATTTTAAATAGTTAATTTAAGCATGTGTAATTGCAAGTTATGGTTAAAAATTATAAAAATAATAAGTTGAAGAAGTTGTGAATAATGGGGGAAAATAAAAGGAAATAAATAAATAAATTTAAGGAAGTGGACGCAGTTACATATGGGAGTAATAAATAAAGTAGTTAGAGTTAACTGAGAGAGGGGATTTTTGATTATTTTCTGAAAATGAATCTTGGACCTCTGTCGTAAAGGATTTTTCCTATTCTTGTTGATTTCTGGTATTTCTAAAAGTTTAATTTTGTATCTTGGAGGCTTGGGTTTATTCTATTTTGGAGGCTTTCTACTGGAGTTGAGGTTCTTCAGAAGATTGAAGCTTTTGGGAGAAATCTAAAGATGCATTTGGAATTCAATCCAGACAACAATTTTAGCCGAAGTGATTTGAATTAATCTAGGTTCTACAATTTCTTTCTAATTTTAATGCTTGCTTATAAAATGGTTATTACAAGAAAATACTGCCTGAAGCAATTAGTTGTTTGATAAATTTATGAGTGCTTTGTAATCTATCCTTAGCTATTGAAACTCAGTTCTTTTGGAATGCTTTGGGGTTTTGTTGTTTACTCTGTAAAATTTTGTCCTTTGGGCAATTCTTTATTTCCACTTGTTGAGTGTTTTCAAATTCTTCACTCTGTAATTTCTTTCTCGATATAAATTATGCATAGTGATTTCCTCTCTCTGTACCAAGCATTGTTTTGGAGTCTATGTTGAACCTTCAGCCCATTCTTGCAATCTAGCCATTTAATGCCTTGTAGCATATGATTCATCCTAAACCGCATTGAATAAGGTTAGATTGTTGAAGTTTTGTTTTAGTATTTTGTAATATAGGAAAACACGCCGCTCCATACCATTTTGGTCAAATTCAATAGTAAATAGATGGTATTATCTATAGTATAAATTCTTAGAAGTTTCTCTTGTCAAGATGTCTTCAGTGCATGGTGAATGGTACTATATAAACCCAATAATTTTGGTGATGTGAATTTTTGATGAATTAAAATAAATCCCTATATTAGTTGGTTCGACCAATGATAAATGGGAGTATTCAATGTCTCTCCTAGCCACGACCTAGGATAGGGGATTTACTTTCTTATCTGTAGCTCCTTAATTCTTGATATCAGACTGAGGTTGCATTAATTACTAATGTATTTTTTCCCATAGTTAGTGCCATGCAATTTATAGAGTCCACTATTACTTCTTGATTGTGGTCACTGCCCTTCCTCTGGTTTGGCTAAATTAAGTATAGTAAACTTGAGTTAACTGATTTCATGTCATTTTGTGAAGAGGAAGGTTCTGTAATTAATGATGCGTAGTGTCGAGCCATGCATTTAAATTCCATACTATTCTATTTCCATCTTTCCAAACTTCTAATAGTATTAAAAATAGCTTGTTGCTGGTCAAAGTTGTAAGGAAAATTAGATGCGGAAACAATTCTCCTAACGTTAACACCTTAGGGAAGAATGCAGATACACATTTAAATTTTACAATTACAGTCCAATTAAGTTGCACATGAAACTAAATATCACAAACAGAGTATTTGACAATCACACTTGAACACCAGATATACATGGGAAAACCCTTACGGGAGAAAAACCCACCACACCAAGAGAAGTCACTTTGTATTACAGTAATAAAGATTACATACAAGTTTTAGAATTATCTTTCTGATGTCTATTACAACAACATTCACCATAAACAATCTTGTACAGGAACCTTCAAGTTACAGTCTGCACAGAATAGAATTCATCCATTGATACAATCACTCAACAATCCGTTGATTCAACCAACCCAACACAATCTGCAATCACAGAGTATAACCATGTTGTTCCATGTTCATTGAGCTTCCTCACAGAACCATCACAATGAACAATCTTCCAACTGTTCAGATTCAGCTTCTCCTATTGGTCCACGAGACTCCACATAGGATGGTCAAACGGTCAAAAGAGTTCACACTGTGTTGGCATCTCGGTGAGACACTAACAGTGTCTCGCCGATGCCCAAAAGCTTCATATCAATGTCGCCAAGAGTTATCGTTATTGCCAAGATGTTTCACCGAGCTTACAACTTGTATCGGCTTCAGTTTTCCTTTTAGAAAGACTATCGCTCTCGCCAAGACATCTCAATGAGCCTTCTTGTGTTACACCAAAGCACCAAACAGTCGGCGAGACCTATTGCTTTCTCCAAGAGATTATAGCGAGGTCTAAAAGTCTCATAGATGTGAGTTTACCATTCGACAAGAGTATCGTTCTTCGCCAGGACCTCACGCCGAGTCATCAAGGGTTATACCGAAGTCACATGTTATATCGAGCTCTAGTCACTAGTCAGAAAGACTTATCAATATCGCCAAGAGGTTTCTCTGAGATCTCTTATGTCATCCCGAACCCATCAACAGTCGCCAAGACATATGTCCTTCGCTAGGACTTTACTCCAAGATCTCTAAGTTACATCGAGACCACCATTCGCTAAGAGCTATACCGAAGACTTTAACTTCATTGGCGAGACTCACCAATGTCGTTGGGACTTCTCCCCGAAGCCCTTTGAGTTATCCCGAATGAATGTGGTCAGTGTGACTTTCTCACATCGGTAAGACTTCTTACCGATAGTATTCCTTCCAGCGAGAGTTTCCCCGATGACCTTAAACCAAACGTTGTCGGTGAAACTTTAACACATCACCCAAACGTCTTCCCGAATGAAGCCTTTTGGCCAAGGGTCTCAGCGATAAGCGATAGAATGGCCTGTCGGCCAAAGATCTCCATGGGCGGTAAGAGGTCACCCCGAATGCTTCTTGTCATAGTGATAGACTCCAAAGTGTAACTGTTCGGTGAGACTCCTCCAATGTCATAGCGACCTGTACAAAACATGGTGTTTCAAACTACTCATCGGCCAGACATAGAAGATGTGATACCGACTTGGATCCTAAAGAGGTTTCAGCCTGTGATGATTGAGGCATACTTTTCCAACAATCTCCCACTTGACGAAGATCACACAGGCACCTCCAGAGCACAACAAAACTTACTCAAAATCATGGGCACTAAGGCCCATTGAACTGGCACACCACTGGAACTTGTCTGTGCTCACTGGCTTTGTCAATGCATCTGCAACATTCTCCATAGTATCAACCTTTTCCAAACTAACCTTTCCATCCTCCACCATATCTCGTACAAAGTGGTACTGTACGTCTATATGTTTCATCCTGGCATGGAAAGTAGGATTCTTTGCCAGACAAATTGCACTCTGACTGTCACAAAAAATAGTTATTTCCCCTGCATCAAAGCCAATGTTAGAACACAAACGTTTCAACCAAACTGCTTCTTTACAAGCATGAGTAGCTGCCATGTATTCAGCCTCTATAGTGGACAAAGCAACTACAGCCTGCTGCTTACACATCCAACTCACTGCACCACCATTCAACATGAAAGTATATCCACTGGGGGATCTCCTGTTGTCAATGTCCCCTGCCCAATCAAAATACACATAGCCACGAATGCTGAGAGTCCTCTGTGATTCAACCAAGTTCCCATGGTAACACAATGCAAAATCTGAAGTCCCCTTCAAATATCTAAACATTCTCTTCACAACATCCCAATGTGTTTTTCCTCGATTAGCCATAAACCGACTAAGAACTCCCACTACTTGGGCAATGTCTGGCCTTGTACAGACCATTACATACATAAGACTGCCTACTGCACTAGCATAGGGCACACTGGTCATGTCCTCCATCTCAGTAGGATATTTTGGACAGTCTTCAACAGATAGCTTCATTCCCTGCAAGACTGGAACAACTAACTGCTTGCAATTATTCATGCAAAAATCTCTAGAATAGTCCTGATATACTTACTCTAACTAAGCCAAATTTTTCTACTATTCCTGTCCCTGGTTATTTCCATCCCCAAAATATACCTTGTTGCACCAAGATCTTTCATTTCAAACTTAGTAGACAATTGAGACTTAAGATCGTAGTCATTAGCTTACTATTGCCTATGAACATCATATCATCAACATAGAGAGCAATTAAAAAGAATCATCACTTTTAGCTTAAGAGACAAACACAATGATCGTAAATTTTGATCTCAATAAATCCCAAAGACAATACAAAAGTATCAAATTTATGGTACCACATTCTAGGTGACTGCTTTAACCCATACAAATATTTTTTAATTTGTAACCAGCTTTTACCTTTTTCAACAAAGTGCTCAGCTAGACATATAGGTTTCTTCTTCAAGATCACTTCAAGTAGGGGCAGTCGTTGTTACAAGCATCCATCTGCTCAACCTCTGCTTCCCATAATGCTGCTGCAAGTGACAAAATAAATTTGATAGATGTTAGCTTAGCCATAGGAGTAGGAAAATTCTCATAATCAATTCACTGAATAACCCCTTGCAAACTAATCTTTTCCTTATATTTTCAACACGCCATCCAAACCATCTTCTTTGAATACCCATTTTGCATTCACAGTTTCTTACCTTTTAGGCAATGCACCAAACTCCGTGTTTCATTCTTTTCAATGATGCCATTTCTTCATTCATGGCTTCCAACCAAGAGTCCGAATCAGACATTCTAAATGCCTCCTTTACAGTCCTAGGCTCATCAATGCTATAAATTAAAGCATAGGCACAAGTAGAATCTATCAAAGAGAGCCCATACCTATCAAGTTGTTTTCTTTCACGGGTTGACCTCCTCACTTGCTGAGGCTGAGGTTCTTCTTCTTCTTCAGAACTTTCAGAACTGCTTGAGCTCTCCTCAGTTTCAGGCACATTTTTAATTTTCAATTCCTCTTTCTCTGATGTAGGAGGAATTCCAACTACATCCTTATTGTTTTTTGACTTTGTCTCTGACTACAGATCCAAGGTGGAAGGTTTTAGCTCACAAAAGATTACACTTCTGCTATATACAACCTTCTCTGTATTAGGATTCCAAAGCTTGTATCCTTTTATGACAGCACTATAGCCAATAAAAATACATTTGACAACCTTGTTCTCTAGTTTAGATCTTTTCACATCCGGCACATGAGCATATGCCTCACAGCCAAAAAAATGAATATGTCTTAAAGAAGGATTCCAGACCACAATTCTAAAGGTGTTTTCTCAACAAGAGTAGAGTTTGGAGAACGATTTATTAGATAACATGCAGTAGATACAACCTTAGCCCAAAACTTCTCCTCCAAGCCAGCACTACTGAGCATACTTCGTGCTCTCTCCATCACTTTCCTATTGAACCTCTCTGCAACTCCATTATGCTGTGGAGTATAAGGTGTAGTTTTATGTCTTTTAATCCCATGGTCTTTGTAATTCCTCTCGAATTCATCAGAACAGAATTCATATCCATTATCAATCCTTAAGCATTTTATTTTTCTACCAGTCTGATTTTCAACAAGGTTCTTAAATTCCTTAAATCGAATGAACACTTCTGATTTACTTTTCAAAAAATAAACAAATGCTCTTTTCTTGAATAATCATCAATGAACGACACATAGTATGTTGACTTAGACAAAGAAGGAACATCCACTGGACCGAATAAATCAGAATGGATAAATAGCAAACCAGAAGATTTATGAGGACTAGAATAAAATGAAATAGGGTGCTGCTTTCCATATATACAGTGTTCACATAATTCAAATTCAAGGTTACAATCTTCAAGCCCCTCAACCAGGTTCTTGTTCTTCAAGGTTTTTAAACCTTTCTCTCCTATGTGGCCTAGCCTATGATGCCAAATCATAGTCTTCTCTGCTGGAAGTTTTACTTCCATAGAGTTTACATAATTTGGGACATTTCCCTCTTTACCTCCATGAGTGGCTTTCTATGACTTTACAGAGACATTGTTACAATGAACAACATGTGCATCTAGCTTGTACAGGGTACCAATTGTTCCTCTAGCCAGCACCATTGAACCTCTAGTCATCTTGCAGCCATTTTAGAACGATTTGTACTCCAATATCATTCAAAGATACTTACGTAGTGCGCTCGAAATGCACCTAGTATATGCACTACAGCATTATTGATTCCTTCACTTTCCATCTGTGGAATTGTATTCCACTTCCACTCCACTACACCTCCTAAAGTTAACTCATTGCCAGCAAACACCTTTCCACCATCGTGATTCTTCATACTCTCAGGAACCATTCTCTCGTGGAGATGTCATACCATGTGGAAAGATGCTCCGCACTTCACTAGCCGTATTAATCAACTGATGCCCGTAGCCAAGCAATGCAATGAAGGCATCTCAATCATTGGTCAAGAATACTTCTTCTTCTTCTTCTCCTCTTTACAATGATTTTGGACATGACCAAGTTGACCAAAATTGCAACACTTTACCTTGGACTTCTTTCCAGGAGACTTTGTTCTCCCCTCTGATTTTGATTTGGACTTCTTGTCCTTCTTCTTGCCTTTCTCTTTGGATCTTCCTCTAACAACAAGGTCCTCCTTCACCATCTCAGAAGATTTCTCATTTCTTCTGAAAAAGAATCAACATCTTCCATCTTGAAACTAGATGTTGTACTCCCAATAGCCACCGTGATGATCCCAAGATTCCGCAAAGAACACAATAGAAGCATAAGACGATCTCTTCACACCAATAGATGTTAATTGAGCAACATGTTAAATGTATATCCAAATGATTAGCTACGCATCTCCTTCCGTGATTCTCAAAGAGTATAGCTTCTTCCCTCGAATAGTTTATTCACCAAGGACTTCGATAAATAGATTTCGGCCTCTTTCTTCCACAAGGTAGATGCAATTTTCTCTTCATGCACATTGAGAAGAATGGAGTCTGCCAAACAGAGCCTTATTAGCCCCTTAGACTTTCTATCTGTAAGGTCCCAATCTCCTTGCTTCATGCCTATAGGTTTAGTTCTAGACATAGCAATCCAAAGATCTTGATCCACTAAGAGATCCTCCATTTTGAGTTTCCACAACTCAAAGTTGCTACCATTGAACTTCTCTATTTCAATCTTTCTTGATGTGCTATCCATCTCAATCTGCAATTAGAAATTGACAAACTTCTACAAGACTCCCATTGAACAGAATTGACAATAAACCCAACGTACTCCACAAGGATAACACAACCGGCCGACTTTGATACCACTCAAGAAACCGATAAGGAAACAACATCAGTAAAACCCTAGGAAGAATGTAGATACACATTTAAATTTTACAATTATAGTCCAATTAAGTCATTTAAACAAATGTAAAACAAAAGCATTTGACAATTACACTTGAACACCGACATACATGTGGGAAAACCCTTACGGGAGCAAAACTCACCACACCAAGAGAAGTCACTTTGTATTACAGTAATAAAGATTACATACGAGTTTCATACTTATCTTTCTGATGTCTGTTACAACAACATTCACCATAAACAATCTTGTACAGGAACCTTCAAGTTACAGTCTGCACAAAATAGAATTCACCCACTGATACAATCACTCAACAATCCGTCGATTCAACCAACCCAACACAATATGCAATCACAGAGTATAACCATGTTGTTCCATGTCCGCCGACCTTCCTCACGTAACCGCCACAATGAACAAAGAGATCCTGAGACACTAACAGTGTCTCACTGATGCCCAAAAGCTTCATATCGATGTCACCAAGAGTTATCATTATTGCCAAGATGTTTCACTGAGCTTACAACTTGTATCGGCTTCAGTTTTCCTTTCAACAAGACTATCACTCTCGCCAAGACATCTCAATGAGCCTTCTTGTGTTACACCGAAGCACCAAACAGTTGGCGAGACCTATCGCTTTCGCCAGAAGATCATAGCGAGGTCTAAAAGTCTCATAGATGTGAGTTTACCATTCGGTAAGAGTATCGTTGTTTGCCAGGACCTCACGCTGAGTCATCAGGGTTATACCGAAGTCACATGTTATACTGAGCTCCAGTCACCAGTCAGCAAGACTTATTAATATCGCCAAGAGGTTTCTCTGAGATCTCTTATGTCATCCTGAACCCATCAATAGTCACCAAGACATATGTACTTTGCTAGGACTTTACTTCGAGATCTCTAAGTTACATCGAGACCACCATTCGCTAAGAGCTATACCGAAGACTTTAACTTCATCGGCGAGACTCACCAATGTCGCTGGGACTTCGCCCCGAAGCCCTTTGAGTTATCCCAAATGAATGCGGTCGGTGTGACTTTCTCACATTGGTAAGACTTCTTACCAATAGTATTCCTTCCGGTGAGAGTTTCCCCGATGACCTTAAACCAAATGCTGTCGGCGAGACTTTAACACATCGCCTAGACGTCTTCCCGAATGAAGCCTTTCGGCCAAGGGTCTCAGCGATAAGCGATAGAATGGCTTGTCGGCCAAAGATCTCCATGGGTGGTAAGAGGTCACCCCGAACGCTTCTTGTCACAGTGATAGACTCCAAAGTGTAACCGTTCGGTGAGACTCCTCCAAGGTCACAGCAACCTGTACAAAACATGGTGTTCCAAACTGCTCATCGGCCAGACATAGAAGATGTCATACCGACTTGGCTCCTAAAGAGGTTTCGGCCTGTGATGATTGAGGCATACTTTTCCAACAAAAGTATTATGGCATAGCTTCTGTAGTTTGCGCCTTGTCTAGGACGCTGCAATTGTGTTCTCAAATGTCGATTGTTGTATGTGAAATGATGCTGTCTTTCTTACAACCACTGATCTTGTGCATATAATATATTTCATTTGCTGGATTTAAACTTTGTAATAATCGACCTTTGTGAAGTAACTGCATATCGGCCTTAATTTTTTTTGCCTATCGGCCTTCATTGATATTTACATATCGATATATATATATATATATAGATACATATATATATATATATACATATATGTATACATATATGTATATATATAAATATATACAAATACAATATTCTGATAAAATGTTTAGATATATATGTTGATATGAATATTATAAAATTATTGCTGTTTTTTTAATTTATTATTTTTCTAACAATATTATGATGATCAATATACAAATACACACACACATATATACATATATGTACATATATGTGTGTGTGTATGAGTGAGTGTATTTAATTAATCATGAATGTGTGTCATGCTATCTTGAAAAGAATCTCATTTCTTTTATGTATATTTCTAATTAAACAGATAAAACAAATGAATAATGATTTTGAAATTGGATTTGTATAGTCGAACAGATGAAGTTAATGTATGTGAAGAAAAAAAATATCTTTGATGATTATTTAGATAACATGAAATGATTGCTTGTAAACTATTCGTGTAATCCATGTTTCTTATGATTATTGTTTTGGTGTGTTGTGAGCTATTGTTCAATTGTGTAAGTCATTGTGGGAGGTAGTCATTGGAAGTCTTCTAGAGGCTTGGAGAAAATTATGTTATTGGCTTAATGTTTGTGCTGATTCTAGAATTTGGTTGATGTGATAATTGTTGTGTTTTTATGGGGAACTAGCCATGCCTTGTTTTCTTTCTTTATGGTTAATTCTTGTGTGGGATGATTCATGCCTCACCTTCGTGTATGTTCATACAGTTATGGGATTTGTGCATTTTGCTAGCCCTGTTGTTTTAGTTGGATTTCTAGTTGTAGAAGGGGGAGTGGCTCTCAATGGGGGCCGATGCACAAAGTGGTGTCTAGGACAACCCATGTGGGAGTTTCCTAATCAAGTGATAACCTAATTAATTAAGGGGTTGGGTAGAATTTTACTTTAACTAAGATAATTGGATGCCTAATCCATTCCTTTAGCACTTGTTCAGGCTAAGGATGGGTTGAGAAGGCCTGGTCGGCAAGACTAATTTCCTTGTCCCCATGAAAGGATAATTGGTCTTGCATGTGGGTGCTGGCAAGAAGTTGAGTCCACTTTTTGGCCAAAAAGTGGAAGTTTTTTTTCCTGATTTTCAGAATTTGACACATTTGACCTTAAAATTTGAAGCACTTAGAAATGGAATCTTCAAAAAAGTCACTAATCATAAAATGTAGTGCTCAGAGTCTAGTTTCCAAATATGTAATTTATTTTAATACCCAGATTGTACAAATTGAGTTTCAATAGGCGTTTCTAAAAACCACTATTTAAAAGTCACTTTTTATTTACCATACCATGCACATGTACGACATCCATATTTTCCATATTTTTCTAAATCCTTTTGGGAAAAGATTTGTGACTCACTGAAACTTGTTCTCGATATTTTTTGTAATTTTTTATTGAATGTATATTTTTAAATTTTTTTTATTAGGCATATTTATCATTTTGAAAAATTGTCGTGTACAACATGCATAAGATGACCTAAACTTATCATTTTTAATTTTTTTTTTTGAAAATAATTGTCTAAAGTTTGTTCTCGTGCAATCCGTTCGTCAAAATGTTATGTTGATCAAAAGTTATTAAAATAGTAAAAAACCCTGATATTTGAAGTTTATGGACTGGTTTTATTAGAAATTAATTGAAAAATAGAAAAAATAATCCAATTGTAAAAAAAATTACTTATTTGGAATCAAAATTTTCTCATCTAAAATGGGTTTTAATTTTGTCAAATTTTTTTGTAAAAAAAGTCATCAACCATATGTCCAAAGTCGGTATTTTTCTCTGACATTGTAGGACCTTCAACTTGCAGGTCAAACCAGGTTGAAGGCCTAGGTTTGGATTCCCAATGCTTTTTCTGAACCAAAATCCAAGGCATAAACCCGACCACAAAGGTAAAAGTAATTCAAATTTTTGAAAACGAGATCTCGTTTATTAAAAGCGGGATCCCGTTTTATAATCGGGATCCCATTCCCTAATATTTAATGTGCGGACCGTTGGAAGGGAAACGGGATCCCGTTTCCCTTCCAAGGGTCCCCACATTTAATATTAGGGAATGAGATCCCGATTGTAAAACAGAATCTCAATTTTTACAAGCAGGATCCCGTTTTATAAATGGGATCCCATTTCTTTTATTTAAATTTACTGCCAAAAATTACTGTGAAGTCTACAACTTCACATGTATAGTCGAGAGCAGTAAAATTGAGCTATTTTTCATGAGCTATTGTCTTTACAGGTGGTGAACTTGATTTTTAATTTGATTTTTTGAAAGGATGCATCATGTACACTGTTTTTGAAGTGGAATTGTGTTAGTTTTGTACTTGTTTGGAGGAACAAAAGGTCTTCAACTTGCAATATGGATTGAATTTTTCAAAGGAGGCATGAAGAAAACAATTTTTAAAGTGGAATTGTGCTAGTTTTCTACTTGTTTTGAGGAACACAAGAGGAAGAATTTTGTCCTAATAGTTCTTCAACTTCCAATTTGGATTGAATATTTTGAAGAATTTCACTATTGACATTCATTTGTGCTTGAGAATTTTATAATTGTGGGAGATAAAGCTCATAATAAGAGAAGGAAGACATTGACTCCTCAAGAAGTTGAAGCAAAGAGAGAGGAGAGACAATGACAAAGAGAAAGAAGAATGAGAATTAAATCAATGAATGATGTGGAGCGTCCAATTCCACAACTATTGAAGATGAAAACATTGAGGATACCATGGTTGTAGATGAAGCTAATTTGCAAGGAGTCAATTTGGAGAAGAATATGATTATACAAATAAGTCCTACTATGTCTTCAAATCCCTCTTTGAATGCTATGGAAAATGTTTCAATATGCACAAATCCTGGTACGTATTCAAATCCACATGTTAGTGAAATGGTAAATTTATATGTAGAAGTTTTACAAGATGTTGGACTTAATGATGTTGACATTGATGATATTCAGAGAGATGAAACTTTTATAGAATTTTTTGAAAACAAAAAAGAAAAATATTTTGTTGCAAATGAAAATGAGAATGATCCTTTTGTTGAAAATGAAAACAAAACCTATTTTTTTGATGAAAATGAAAATGAAAACTATTTTGTTGATGAAAATGAAGATGAAAATGTAAATGAAAATGAAGATGAAGATGAAAATATAGAATGTGATGTTGAATTTAATGAAAATACTTTTTTTAAAATTGGAAGTGGTGTTTTTGATAATCTTCTTGGTCAAATTTCTTGGAGGCAAATAAGAACACATACGAATAGAATATACACCAAATTCTTTTTATCAGAAAAATTGCATTTCAATGTCAACTAATGATGCAATTGATGAGAATGCAAAAAATGAGGAAAGTAATGAAAAGGTTAGGCTTTATGTTTAAAACCAAAAGAAAAAGATCAATCATTAAAACATGCTATTCCATCGCTGTTAAAAGCCATTCAATCTATTGGGAAAAATACTCATCTAAAGATAAAAAAACAAGAAGAGCTCATAACAACCGCTATAGTTAATACCGCAACTTTGAATAAAAAGAATTGTATAATATTAGTGAAGTTTTAAAAATACATCCTAAAACATTGCTAAGAGCGGCAAAAAGAAGAGAAAGTATAGAAAATGATCCTATCAATCAATGTTGGAGTTTCAGTGGACAACTACCAAGGTCTGATATAAAATTGAATGTTGAAATTAAATCTTTGATCAAAAAATATTGGCATAATAATACTAGGGTTTCATCTAATGATAGAGATGTTTTAAAATTAAGGGTGGGGTCCAAATTTCATGATCCTCACCCAAAACACCTATTAGATACAACACAAACTGAATTTTATAGAAAATTTTGTAGCGATTCAGTGTTACCTAGTAATATTAAAATAAGTAAAAGGTCTTTTGAAAAATGTAAACCTTGGTATGTAAAAATTAATAAGCAACGAATATCTTGTTGTTATAAAACACATGTTCAATTTCATTATTTTTATGATGTTTTTGATATATACTGACCTTGCATACTAACATGATTATACAAGAGTGTGTAGTATTGATATGCCACCAAGCAATAAGGGTTTACTCGTGTTTGTTTTGTGAAAGATCTAATGGTAAATTGTTTTATTTAAGTCCTTGTATTTTTGGAGAATGCACTGGTTGTGGAAATCTTTCATTTTTAAGAATTTGCATGAAAAGAATTTGTATGCATGAAAGTGTTGATAATGATTTTGGACAACAATTAGTAGATATTAAAAGATTTAAGAATGTTCACTATTCTTTAAAAGATGGAAAAATAGGAAAGTGTTGTGATTTGGTTACAAAAAAGAAGGTTAGAGGTATGCATGCATTTCGCCAAATTGAATTTAAGATAAAAGAATTGTGCAAAATATGTCATGCACTTTCGAACATCTTCCGATGAAAGCATTATTAATTTAGCATGTAGAAACACATTTCCAATTGGTACTATACTAGGTGGTTGATTTCACGGAGAATTATACTCTTACTCCATAGAGAATTCAATCCCACAATATTATAATTAGTGCAAGTAGCTATTTTTGTCCATATTGTTTATAGACATGCAAATGATAGGACAAATGATGATAGAAAAGTTTTGAGGGAGTATCTTTTTTATTTGAGTGACAATTGGTTACACTCGTCAGAGTTTGTTAAATACTGTTTCAATATATTTTATAGAAATTTAAGAGAAAGAGGAATCTAAATGAATGAACACCTCATATGAATTGGGATAATTATGGGTGAGTTCAAGAATGCTTCGAATGTTCTATTGGTTAAGTAGGGTTCAAAAGAGGAACTTAATGTCCAACATATATGAAGTTTTGAAATTTTGGGCATGGTCAAAAGGAGAACATGATGGAGCTGAGGTATGTGTCAAAAGAATTCTTTCTAAGGAACAAATTAAAATTTGAGGGAGTTGATGGAATTTAAAGATACCCGTGGGATTGTGGATTGAGGTCAGCACAAGATTATCTCACTTGAGTTTAGAGGTGAGTACTTTATAGTTCATCCCGATTCTTTTGGTTTGGTTGAAGAAGAGAACATTGTTTCTAAAGTTGATTGTGGGAGCCGATCAATGGGATCTACTAAATGACATTCATTTGGGAGTCGCGAAACTCAACACATGGACTATTTGGACAAAGAGCTTGCGTACTTTTCAGTTTTGTATCTTAGGAGATTGGGAATCATGTGAAAATATAGAATGGGTTGAACAGTGGGAGCAAAGATCGTTGACACCTGCACAAGCACACGATCAATATGAAAGAACTATTGAAGAAAATGATCAAGTGTTTGCATCTGAAGATTATGAATGTGTTTTAGACCTTGTACAAGAAGGTAATTTTAATTCATTTTATTTCATTTTATTTCACTTTATTAAGTTATTTTGTAATACTAAATTATTTATATGGATATGCGCAAATTATTAAATCAAATTTTGTTTGCAAGACATGTGTATGCTGTTGTTGCACCTGAGGGGAATGAAGAGCAAACAAAATATTGGTTGGCTTGTTGTGTGGAAATTAAACATAAGTTAATAGAACCTTGAGAAGATGATGATGGCTTTCATTATCCAATAGCTACGGTGATCCCCTTAAGACATCCCCTTAAGCAAATTTTGATAACAAGATTTTGATCCCCTTAAGTAATTTTTTAGAACAAGTCTTTGATCCCCTTAAGAAAATTTTGAGAACTTATTTGATGATGGTTTTTATGTTTTCCAATAGGATCGGTGGTGGTTGTTGGCACTTGGCTACGAAAATACCTGACAAGGAAGAATGGTCTACCTACATTCGAAGACTATGAAATGCATAAAAAGATTATACATTATTCACATTTGGTGGTGGAAACAAATATAAAACTAGAGCGGTATCGTGGAAGAACTTCAAAAAAGTTCTATGGTCAATTTATATGGAAGAGCATGAGGCAATCATAGATGCATTGCAAAAAAGAGACGATGTAGATGGTACAATGGAATAAGTAAATACATGTAAATATAGTTTTAGTTTTATTTTGTCCTTTTAAATACATTAAATACATGTTTCGATATTAGTCAAGTGTGTTATTAGTTGAAATTGATTTAAATTGTCCTTTTATAGAACCTTAAGGAATAATCACAAAAAGGATCTAGTACATGCAAATTCAACCTAGACAACATGAAATACTTGGTAAAAATAGGTAATTATTAGTTAAATTATATTTAAATACATGTTTTGATTACATATTGATATTGCTTGTACATTAATAGTTAAAATTGATTTATTGTCCTTTTTTGTATCCTTAAGCTATCATTGCATTGATCTCATACTTTGAAACAAAAAGGAGAGGATGCCTGGATTCAACCTACACACATGTGTGGAATACTTTTAAATGCAGGTACTTGAGTTGTGTACATATAGATAGTTTTATATAAATTAAAATATGTATGTTTGATGATTTCATTGATATTGCTTGTACCTTTTTGATAATATCGGTGGTGTGAAGACCTACTACATTCTAGCCACGAGTTTGAGATGTTCTTGAGATGGCATATCCAAAATTTGTGAACATTGTTTTGAGATGACATATATGTACATACATACTTACATAATTAAACATACTCTATGTACTTCTATGTATCAAATCAATATTCTATATATTTTGTTTGTTAAATGCGCATGTTTTCCTATTTTGAAACTTTATGTCTAATTGTATAATCATTAAATATCATGCATACATTATTGTTAAATCAATTATATCCTTAAGATGTTGTATTATGAATTCCCTACATATCCCCTTAAGAAATCCCCCTTAAGACCCCTTGTAAGACATCCCCTTTAGACGTTGCATTATGACCCCTTAAGATGTTGTATTATGACCCCTTTAGACATCCCCTTAAGACCCCTTAAGACATCCCCTTAAGACATTGTATTATGACCCCTTTAGACATCCCCTTAAGACCCCTTAAGACATCCCCTTAAGATGTTGTATTATGACCCCTTAAGACATCCCCTTAAGAAATTCTATTATGACCCCTTAAGACATCCCCTTTAGAAGTTGTATTATGACCCCTTAAGACATCCCCTTAAGACGTTCTATTATGACCCCTTTAGACATCCCCTTAAGACCCCTTAAGACATTCCCTTAAGACATTGTATTATGACCCCTTGAGACATCCCCTTAAGACGTGTTATGATGAATCACCCTAAAACTTATAATACTTGTTAATATCACTTAATATTTATACTCAATTATACTCTTCTTTGATCCCCTTAAGACGTCGTATTACGACCCCTTAAGACATCCCCTTAAGACAACCTATAATTAGTGTTGGATGCTATTATTTGTTTTGATAGCTTATAGATTAGTATTCGATGCCATTATTTGTTTTGACTGCTTATAGATTAGTATTCGATGCCATTATTTGTTTTGACGGCTTATAAATTAGTATTGGATGCCATTATTTGTTTTGACAACTTATAAATTAGTATCAGATGTCATTATTTGTTTTGGCAGCTTATAAATTAGTGTTAGATGTTATTATTTATAGAATTTATTAATGCTTTTATTCTCTAATCTTCTATGGTATTGTTTATCTCTTAAAATTTTACCCTTTCTGGTATATAAACGGATTGCTTTTATTTGTAAATTATGATTTATTGACTAATTATTGATTGACATGAATTGAATAATTTCATTGAGTAATTATCGCTAATTATTGAATGTACATATCATGTATATCATGTATGAGATTACTAAATTTGTAAATTATAAATATTAAAATGTCCTATATTAATATCATGTATGAGATCACTAAATTTCACATTAATATCCTATATTAATGTCTTGACTATGAACATAAAATGCATAAATGTACATGTGTAAATTAAAATTTCAAACAATAATAAAGTCCATAATTTATGTAAGATATTAAGTGCATGAAACCAATATATTAAGCATGAACTAAAGTCCAACTAAGTATTTGAGCCATGAAATATAAAGTCCAATAGAGTACATGAGAAACCAGAAATATAGTCCATGAAATAAACAAATATAACCCATAAAATCATGTTTGTAGGTTATGTATTATCTCTATAATCAAGAGACCTCTTCACGCCATGTGGACTATGCAGATGACTTGAAACACTCTATAGAAGAGAAATATGAAATCAGATGTAAGACAATGAAAAATGATTTAATGACAAATCAATTTATAATTCATCATAAAAATTAAATTATCACATATCCTCAAGGCTCTGGATGCTCTGGTGCACCTGAAGCAACCTCTAAATTCTCTGAATCAATCTACATAAACAAGACAAAGAAAGTTGAAATTAGATGTACAAGTCTACAATTAAAAATAATTTAATTCAATTTAATTTATAATTTATCATATTTTAATTGTACCATATTTTGAGGTTGTGCACCCTCTTCTCCAGGACCTGTCTGTACATGCTCAACTACAAGATATGTCTCATGCTATAAAAGAAAAAGAATATGTAACAAATATCATATTATGTATATATTCAATTTAAAATTTAAAATTAAAGTTATATTCAAAATATGTAATTTATAATTGACTTTAAATATAATAAAAAAATTAAATTACCATTTGATCTGGAGCCTGCTCTACATGTCCTCCTGGTGGTGTAACTATGTCTACGTCAGGGCTGAAAGTTGCACTAACAAAGTCCTACAAGATCAAAATGAAAGCATGTATACTTGAATTAGGTTAATATATATATATATATTCAAGTTTGCACATTTTGTGTAGAATTTTTTTTAAACAACTTGAAAATCAGAGGCCTCACAAGTAGCCGCAACATCAAATGTTTTCCCGATGCCCATTCTCATTGTGGTATCAACCTAGAAATACATACATAGACATTTAACACTTATAATATTTACAAGTGTACATGCATGTATTTCATATATCTAGTGAATTGAAAATTCATAATTGTTACTATACTAATGTAAACTTTAAACAATTTACAATATGAATGTACCTACCCCTGATCTATGACGCCCGATAGTGGAGGAGTGCTCAACAATCCCTTAGGAGGAATCGACGTGGAAGCCGATTGACTCGTGCAAACCAACATAAATATTTCAAACATATATGTGATTCAATTGTAAATTTAAAACTCAAGTTAAATTTATGATGTCATATTTAATTTTAAAAATTGAAATCAAAATACCCCATAAGGGTTGCCGAGTATGACTGGTGTCGATGTATGTACTCGTGGAACAAATGATTGCCCCATCGTTAGTGTCATCTATACACCAAACAGTTTGATTGTTAAAATTTATTGCAAACTTTTCTTTGATATATACATCCATCAAAATTCTTATAAAATGAATGTACATAGATGCATATTTATAGCTGTGTCACAGTGTCCTCAAGGTGATGGTCTACTGTAAGAAACTCTACAAATGAATTGATGTGACCAGATGAACCACCAGAATCTCCACGTCCACTTGAACTAGGTGTGGCCTGATCAGGTCCATAGCATACTTGATGACAACTAGTACATCTATGGGGGACGGGCCTTGATACTCCTGGAGCGGTACTCAAACCAGCTCCATAAAAAACTCCTCCATCATCATCGTCTCTATGCTCCCCACCCGCTATCGCAGAAGCATGCTGATCAAGGTCTCCTGTGAGTGTACTAAGGGAGCATAATGTCAAGACCAGAGCTTGATAATGTACATGTGCGGGAATGGGAGGACCAGGAGCAACAACAAGGGGTTGCACATGCATGGGGCGTTGGGGATCAACCCTTTCCCCTAACCTCTATTGTGGCATGCTGCCACCAACACCTTGAAATGATTTAAAATAAAAATAATTGGGATTTTGCCCCATAAAAAACTCTACATACAAGTTTCTCAAAAAATACAATGGGCACTCCCAATTAGCATGTGGGGGATTGTCAAAAACCATATACCATGGATCCCAAAAATGTGCACTCATCTGTAGATGTATGCACCACCTCATGGATATTCTAGATTTGTTGGGTGGAATGGGTTGTCAAGTAACAGGGTCAAGAAAGTAGGGGGATAGGTGGGCTTTCATTATTTTAAGGTCTAATATTTGTTTTTAAGAGAGATCATCAGCATAAAATTGTCTCATTTGTTCTCTGTCTCGTCGATGCCTATCTAGATCAGAATCGATTGTCCTGATGGTATCCACAACGTTTTGCATCACAAATGCAAAACGTCTCACATGTGGTGGAATCAATACTTTACTCTGCATAACATTGATTTGATTTTGTAAGGATGCAACTTGATCATTTATACGTGCTCGCAAGCGAGCCTCGTTAGATGTGATAGGTGCTGGATGTGGCATATTAGGTGGAGGGGGAGGTGGAGGTGGAAGGGGAGGTGGATGTGGCTGTGGCTGAGGTGGTGGATTGATGATATCATCAATGTAAAAATATCCATGATATGAGATATAAATATGCATCTGCATTAAATTATACAAAATTAACATACAAACTTAAAAAATTACAAGAAATAGTTAAATTTGACACTTGCACATGCAAATTTGTTTAAATAGGATGTGCATACATATATTAAGATCATATATTTAATTGAAATGCACATATATACATTGATTGAACTTGAGCATGTGCATACAAAATTCAAAATTTAGCATATACATACATTTAAAATAAAAAATATGATGCATAATTTGCATGCATACATCATTAAACTAAACTATGTACATACATACAAATTTCAAAATTTAAGAACTATATGCAAATTTTTAATACATGTGTACATACTAAACAATAAACTTAAAGCATTCACAAAAAGCTCATTTTATGTCTAACACACACACACACACATATATATATATATTACAATTTTCCAACAGGAGAAATCATGATCTAGTAGATAGTCATAAAATATATACTATTATATATTGTTCATTATAAGTTCATAAATTCCACCAAATTCATAAATTCATGTCACTAAAAATATCCATCTAGAACCAAAATCATAAATTCACGTCACTAAAAATATCCATCCAACCAAATTTATAAATTCATCACACAAAATATCCATCATTCACCAAATTCATAAATTCATAACCATTTAAGATCATTGTCTTAATTTAGAAACTATTGTGGCTCTCTACTGCATCTCTTCATTTCTTTGTGTTTTCCTTTTCAGAATCGGAAGTTCTCCTATCCTCTAGCCATTGTCGATGCTCATCTAAGATCCCATCCATAGCCCTAACAACATCAACAAGGGTTTGCATCCTAGATGCAAACATCCTCACAGGTGGTGCGAAACATTCTTCATTTTGAATAATGTTGATTTGATCTTGGATGGTTCTAACATTGGCATTCATTTGTGCTTGTGAACAAGCACCATTGATTTCAGGTGGTGGAGGTGGGGGGTTATGAGGTGGAGTGGGTGGAGGTGGAGGTGAAGGTGGTGTAGATGGATGGTGTGGAGGTGGATTGCTAATATTATTGAATCGATCCATGTGATCTTTAAGATATGAGTGAACCTGCATTAGATTTGTAATTTCAAAATGTAAGATACATGTTTAGGAAATACCTTAAACCATTCAATATAAATGGCCTTTAATTGAATAGAAATGACACAATATGTAAGCCTCATTTATGTCTAAGGCATGTAAGGAATGTTACTTGAATGAAAATGCAATTAACTATTAATATAGGAAAATTTATGAATGCTATAGGGTTACAATTTAGAGTTTAGGATTTAGGTTTTAGGGTAATACGATGACTTAAGGGGATCTATGTAGTAAGGTCCTAGTACAAAATGACATGGCTTTTAAGTGAATAAAATTTGGTGAAGAACTTATTTGATCCCCTTAAGAAATGCCATATTAGGACCCCTTAAGAAATCAATTTATGATTTAGGGTGACATGATGGATTAAGGGGATCTATGTCTAGTGAAGTCCTAGGAGAAAATGACATAGCTCAAGTGAATAAAATTTGGTGAAGTTTCCCAAGGCAACCAAATTTCATTAAGAGCCTAAGAAAAAATGATGGCTTTAGGGTTTAGGGTTTAGGGTTTAGGGTTTAGGGTTTAGAGTTTAGAGTTTAGAGTTTAGGGTTTAGGGTAATATGATAGCTTAAGGGGATCTATGTAGTAAGATCCTACGACAAAATTACATGGCATAAGGGAATGGAATTTGGTGGAGTTGCCTAAGGCAACCAAATTTCATTTTAAGGTCCTAGGAAAAAATGAATGCTTTAGTGTTTAGGGTTTAGATTTTAGAGTTCAGGGTTTAGGGTTTACAGAACTTAGGGTGAAGTTTTGGTGCCCCTTGGAATATAATTAACTTTCAAGTTAGTGAAGAACATTTTCTTGTGGAATAGTTGATTGAGATAGCTCTTGTTTCAACTGACCAACCTAGATCATGAAATCTCATTCATATTATAATCTTGCATGATCTTATTATTTTTAAATTTGGTTGCCTTGGGAAACTTCACCAAATTTTGAGAACTTCTTTGATCCCCTTAAGAAATGTCATATTGTGACCCCTTAAGAAATTGATTTACAATTTAGGGTGACATGATGGCTTAAGGGGATCTATGACTAGTGAGGTCCTAGGAGAAAATGACATGGCTCAAGTGAATAAAATTTGGTGAAGTTGCCCAAGGAAACCAAATTTCATTAAGAGCCTAAGAAAAAATGATGGCTTTAGGGTTTAGGGTTTAGAGTTTATAGTTTAGGGTTTAGGGTAATAGGATAGCTTAAGGGGATCTATGTAGTAAGATCCTATGACAAAATTACATGGCTTAAGGGAATGAAATTTGGTGGAGTTTCTTAAGGAAACCAAATTTCATTTTAAGGTCCTAGGAAAAAATGAATGCTTTAGTGTTTAGGGTTTAGATTTTAGAGTTCAGGGTTTAGGGTTTACAGAACTTAGGGTGAAGTTTTGGTGCCCCTTGGAATATAATGAACTTGCAAGTTAGTGAAGAACATTTTCTTGTGGAATAGTTGATTGAGATAGCTCTTGTTTCAATTGACCAACCTAGATCATGAAATCTCATTCATATTATAATCTTGCACGATCTTATTATTGTTAAATTTGGTTGCCTTGGGAAACTTCACCAAATTTTGAGAACTTATTTGATCCCCTTAAGAAATTTCATATTGGGACCCCTTAATAAATTCATTTACGATTTAGGGTGATAGGATGGCTTAAGGGTATCTAGATGTCTAGTGAGGTCCAAATTTATTCATAGTGTGACCTCATTGGTTCATAGCTCTGGGTCAAAAGTGTTTACCCCTCTAATAAAAAAAAGTATCATGTTAAAAATGAATCAATCTATACATATCACAAAAATAATATACATGTATCAAAACAAGTAAAAATTTCCTCTTACATTAGGGGATATCAAAATAAATATAAAATATTTTAATAATTATACTTGTAATCACTTATTAATAAATTATATCATACATAATTTTAATCACATAATAAAGGAATAAATATACATATGTAGAAGATACAAAAATAAAAAGAGGCTACTCACATGGATCGTGATCCTTCTAGGAAGTTCCTAGATTGGTGTATTTTGTGTAGGACTCCATGTAGGTGTTGGGACCTTCACAGGTCTCTCCTTGTATATTTTTAACAATCCCACTCACTCCCTCTATAGAATTATTTCCTTTGTTATTAGAGTTCTTTTAATCTTCTAAATTGAACTCTTATTTATAGAAGCATAATATGAATCCTCCTCCTCTCTCTATTGTAATAATAGCCTAGTTCCTCCAACCTATCATCATGTACCTCCTCCCTTTCCCATGTAATAGGTACCTTAGGTGTTAAATGGTTCCATCTTGGTCTCCTTATTGATGCATTTCTATCCTTCCACATAAATCTATATAGTATCAAAATATAGGTAATTTTATGGTTATCATCTCCCTTAATTGCTAAAGAACCCATTATGCTTGAGGATGGGTGGATTATTATCTAGGATCACATCTTAAAAATCCTATAGAGGTCATGGTATGTGTTTCT
The DNA here is from genome assembly GCA_007258455.2 of Sequoia sempervirens. Classification (NCBI taxonomy): domain Eukaryota; kingdom Viridiplantae; phylum Streptophyta; class Pinopsida; order Cupressales; family Cupressaceae; genus Sequoia; species Sequoia sempervirens. The sequence continues at coordinate 5,254 of VDFB02115337.1, read as the reverse complement.
TAATACATATATTCCCATACAAACCTCTTTCCATGTATTATCAACTCTCCTATATAATAGACACCTTACTATTTAAATTTCATATGATATATACCCAAGTGTTTCCAATTGGAATTGCTATAATTATACTTTTATGGTATTCTAGATATTCATAATAGTTTTCATAAATCTACCAAATAGACCCATTCTTGACATTGAACCTACATAATTTTAGGTATCTCCAATGAAAGAAGTTACCCATATCACTCTCATTCGCACTCTCCTATCTTGTGGACATAATAGAATAAAGTTTTATTCCAATGATTTAGATCCCTATTGATCATGTCTAAGTGTCATAGAGAGTGATCATCAACTCTTCATAAACTTGTAGAAACCAAAAGGTTTTATATTATGTGTTCAAATAAGTGAAAACATTACAAAAGTCTCTACTAGATGGTGACAACAAAGGGTTTTTTAAGGCAATCAAATTTCATTTTAAGGTCCTAAGACAAAATTATTTAATGCTTTAGTGTTGAGGGTTTAGATTTTATAGTTTTTGGTTTTGGGTTTAGCGAACTTAGGGTGAAGTTTGGGTGGCCCTTGGAATAATTTGGACTTGCAAGTTAGTGCCAATTGGAAATCAATTGTATGTTCTTGGATTTACAAATTTGCTAACTAAATTTGCAAACACACATTGATAAAATTTATGAATTGTAACTATTCTTTAACATATTGTTTTCTAATCTAATTATAATTTAACATTGAAACTAAAGTTTAAAGTATCATTTTCTCCATACAATGCAAATGAAATTTAAAACATTTAAGCAATGCAAATGAATTTTCTTGAACTCGAAATTACCTAGTTTTCAAAATCAAAATGATTTGTTTGATTTCAATTTAGGGTTTTAGCAATTTTTTTTGTTCCAATTCAATTTAGGGTTTCAATTTCTAAGCAATTAGGGTTTTTAATGCAATTTTTTTGTTTCATTTCAAACTAGGGTTTTCAAATTCAATTTTTTTCGTTTGATTTGAATTCAGGGTTTGAAAAAGCTTGATTAGGGTTTCTAAATGCAATTTTTTCATTTCATCTCAATTTCTAGGGTTTTGAAATGCAATTTTTTTTGTTTCGTTTCAATTAGGGTTTTCAAATTCAATTTTTTTTGGTTTGATCAAACAATTTAGGTTTCAAAAGCTAAATTTTGTTTGCAAGGTTCATTTTTTTATTTCTATTTAGAAATCTTCAGGTTTCATTGCATTTTTTGATCTATTTCTACAATTACTCATTTCTACTATAACATGAAATAAAATGCTTAAAACGTCAAATAAATTATTAAAAAAAATTCTAAAATCAGTTATTCTATTCACAATTTCAATAAAAAATGAATAATTGCAAAAAAATGGGGGTGGACGAGTACCTGGAGCTGTTTGTGGGTCGCTGTCACCTGAACTCAGGATCCTGTCCACTGCAAAATGCAATTTGTTCATTTAAAAAAAAATAAACACCATTATAAAATGGGATCCTGATTTTTACAAAACGAGATCTCAATTTTTATAAATCGGGATCCTGTTACATACTAATCGGGATCCCATTCCTTTTCTGTCGATTTGGGACCCTTTAACAAACGAGATCTTGATTTTTAAAAAGTGGGATCCCGTTTTGCATTTAGGTTCGAGATCTTGAAGTTAAACAGAAATCGGGATCCCATTTTTGCAATGTCGATTTCATGTTTTTGGCTAAGGCAAAAACTTCCACATTTCTTGGACTCAACTTTGTGCACTTACCCATGTGTCACCCTATGGGATTGGCGTCGAATGTGAGATTGTTAGGACAACCATAGATGGGAGCCGATGTTTAGAGAAAGACTATCAAGACAACCCATGCTAGGACCATGCAATGACACTCTCCCCTGCTATAACCTTGCATCCTCTTGACTTGTATTTCCATTATGTTTGTGTGTGCCTTTGGAAGCAGTGTTACCATTGTGTTGTGTTATGTTTCCTTTTGCATGTTGGAATCCCTTATAGTCTTTCTTTGTCAGTTGATTGTCACCTTGTTGTCATTGTGATGGTGGGATCCTTTGCTATCTCCTAGCACGGGGGGTGGACCTTAGGGTTCCACATGGTCGGGTGGAATGTGCATTGTACTTCATTGGGTTCCCTCTCCTTGTTCATGATTGTGGTTGCTTTTCCTAGATTCAAGACTTTTGCATATGTACCAGTTCATGTGGATTGTTACTCATGTACATGTATTGAACCATAAATCTGATGTATCATGTAGATCATACTTTGATGTACTCTCCTCACATGTATATGAGGAGACATTGTTGTTCAGATGTATCAATGTAATGATGTAAACTGATGTTGAACTCTCTTATGTAATGGACTATGTAAAAGATGTTAGTTTATATGTAATTAAATGGATTGATTCAATTGTTCTCTATTGAATACATGTTATGGTTGTATCATATTCATTTTTTCAATTAACTGGGATGTGTAGATGTAATTCCATAATGTTATTAGAATTTATTTAATGAAATGATTTATAGTTTGTTGCTAGTTTAGTTGATGGGGAATCTAGTAGTGTAGTCGCAGACCTTAGAGGACTTAGGATATAATATATAATTAATGTTTCATTTATAATCGTGTGAATATTGCTCTTTGAAAAAAAATTTGTCCTTTTTTAGGTGTTTAGTGTGTCATCCTCCAGGGTCTCGTGGTGGGGTGTTACACTCAACCCTTAAACCCTCCACCCTCAACCCTCTACCCTATACATTAAACCCTTTACTCTAATCCTTCAACGCTATACCTTAAACCTTAATCCCTCAACCATCAACCCTTAAACCCTAATCCCTCAACCCTCAAACCTAATCCCTATCCCTAAACCTTCTACCCTCTACCTTATACATTAATCCCTCAAGGTCCCTATACCTTAAACTCTAATCCCTAAACCCTCAACCTTAAACCCTAATCCCTCAACCATCAAACCTTAAACCCTCAACCCTCAACCCTCAAACCTTAAATCCTCAAGTTCCCTTAAACCCTAATACCTCAACCCTCAAACCTTAAACCCTCAAACCTCAACCCTCAACCCTATACATTAAACCGTCAATCCTAATCCCTCAACCCTATACCTTAAACCCTAATCCCTCAATCGTCAACCCTTAAAACCTTAAACCTTAAACCCTTAACCCCTCAACCCTTAAACTCTCAACCTTCAACCCTCAACCCTCAACCCTCTACACTATACATTAAACCCTTAACCATGTAATCCCTCAACCATATACCCTAAACCCTCAACCGTAATACCTCAACATTTAACCCTCAATTGTAAACCCTCTACCCTATACATTAGACCCTCAAACCTAATCCCTCAACCCTATACCCTAAACCCTAAACCCTAATCCCTCAACCCTAAACCCTAAACCTTAAACCCTTAACCCGTTATACATTAAACCCTAAGGAGGGAAGGAAAAGTAGAGAGGGTGGGAGAGACCTAGAGAGGGTTGAGAGAAATAGGGTAAGTATTGGTTAAGAGGGAAGGGAGCAAAGAGGGAGTGAAAGGTAAAACTTGAACTATCCATCATTGATCATAAAAAGTAAACTCTAAGCCTTATCAAAGTGGTAGAGAGAGACACAAAGAGAAAGCAAAGTTATTTTTTTTGTCAATGCAATCAATTTTGCAAGTGCCAAATTTGGTGCCTGCCAAATGGGTTGTATTGGGAAATACCAACCCAAAGGGTTGGATTTTTCCTTGGGCATCCAACCCAAAGGGTTGGATGACAATGTCATGCCAAGGATGTGATTTTTTGAAAGGGTAACAAAATTTCACACATTTTTGGCCGTGCCAACTGTCAGGTTTACATGTCTTTCAATGCAAGTTTATAAAAAGCCAGTGATGACATTAGGCTCTCTCTTACCTATAAAACCATATCATTTTTTTAACATTTTGATTATGTTAAGGTTTTCATCCATAACTTCTCTTGTTAGTGCCTCCGTTTTTTGTCAAAAACCAACATGTGCTAGTTTTAGTAATAGTTTTTTACTTGTTCATTGAATTTTGAAACAAATTACATTTTTATATACTAGATTCCATTCTACATCTAATGAAAAAAAATATTTTTGATTAGTTTTCAAAAATTTTAGGGGGGAGTATGCTCAAATTTTAGCTTTTCAGGATGTGTCCACTTCAAAAATTCGTAAAATATTATATATTCATTAAAAGATTAGCTGAAAGAATTGAGATAAAATACACGGTGGTAGCTATTTCTCACCATTTAAGTTTTTGAAATTCTAAAAAAAAGTTAATGAAAAAGGGAGGGGCCCATAGACGCATGCCGTTTTTTGATAAAAACAAGACCATGTTTTCCCCCCCTTTTGAAACCCTTAATCTTCATTATTTTTAAAAAATAGTAGCTTGGAATGTAGATTCAGAACACTACAACTATTGTTCTTCTTGCATATTTAAATTTTGAGCATAACTATCTTCATTTGCTTGTGAACATTAGACTTTGCTGATTTCAAAAAAAGTGACATCTTAATATCTATTTTTGTGTCACAACTTGGTGTACTTACCCATCCTATACAAAATATATACATTCCTAAGCATAAATAATATATAAGAATCCTATAGATTATGAATTTACAACATAATGGATATAATAATTACATCGCATACAACAAATATTTATTGAAAGACAAACAATATAACTAGAAACCCCATAGATATGCATTACCAAGAATAAACAATATATCATAAAACCCCATATATGCACTTATAGTGCAATACCTTAAGTAATAAGTAGAGAACAAATAGGAATATAGAGAATATGTTAGACCAATTTAATACTTGGAAGATTATGCAAATTAGTTGTCATAATCTTCTATTGTTGTTTCATCTTCTTATCTTGCTACCTCTGAAAAATATAGTAGAGGATATAGAAAATAAAGAGGAGAAAACATCATGAAATTAGCAAGGGATCCAAATGAGAAAAATATAAGGATTGAATGGATGTGATGCCTATTTGAATTGGTAACATTAATGATTTGTTGAATGCTTGTTTGGTATGGAGCCATAAATCTCTATCATCTTGTTTGGATTTTTCAAAAATGAATTTTGCAATAAATTGTAGAGTTTATATGATTTTTCCATAAATTGCAGAGTTGATTAGTTTCATCAAATGATTAAATTATTTTTGTTTCATTTATCTCCTCTTATTTTAATGGGATCTTTTGTGGCTTGGAATCTTGTTTGCATTGAATGCAGGTGGGAATGTAG
>VDFB02115336.1:0-11491 GCA_007258455.2 Sequoia sempervirens | reverse complement strand
ACTCTTACAATTGTCGCACCGGGTTGCGTGACCGTTTCATTGCTGGAACCCAAGCGGTACTAATGAGAACTCCATTGTCCGCGTGTCATTTTACAGCTGCTAGTGTGTTGGGTCACTCAATAGAACATTCTATGGCTTATGTGAGACAAAAGGAGGACCCATGGAATTCTATCATGGGAAGCTTTGTTACCGGAGGGTTTCTTGGGATGGGTTCTGGGCCAAGGGGAATGGCAGTTTGTGCCATCCTTATGGCCTCTTTCGACGGCTCATTGATAATAGTGAAGCGGTTAGTGGATCGAGCTAATTCATAAGGTAGATTTACATGAAGCTGGTGGTCTGTTTTTTTTTTAATTTGGAGTTAAACAAGAAATCTAATCCAATTTAGCCAATTTAGCCATTGGCACTAGTTTATGTTTTAAACAGAAACCCACGATTAGGGAAATGATGGATCATTATTTTCATATCAAACATTCATGAATATCTTGAAACTGTGTTTTGCAATGATCAGTATTTTATCTTATAATCTCTAGGGATCATAATGCATTTTAAAATTTGAACATGCTCGCCCTGCAATTTGTTGAAGTCGCTTGTTTTCTACTTTTGGATTTAGATATGTTATTTCATTTATGCATTTTGTCAATCAGCTCAGTATAGGTTGTTAGATTTGTACTCTGGAAAATGTTTTTCATTTTTAACTTTGCAGGTTTAAATTCCTGCAAGACATCATAACAACAAAATCTTTAGTCAAAGAAAGATTACATATTATTTTTTTCCCTTATTTCTTGAAGCACAGGGCAGGGGATTTGTATTAGTTGCCTCTGCTCCTTTAGGGCCGGGCTTAACCGGCACACTCTTAAGCATTTGACTGCTTAGGTGGCCGGGTTACGTTTATTCTATACCTTTCCCTTTTCCGTAGATCGATTTTGCATTTTCCACTATTATCCTGTCGGGGGAGCAAACACATCACCGTCTGCTGTGTAAAACTGAAAAACTGAAAATCTCTATCATGCAGAAGCAAACACATCACCGTCTGCTGTGTAAAACTGAAAATCTTTGGTTTGATGCGAATGTTTTTAATCCCACATGCGTAGGGTGAGAAAGCGGAGGGGAAAGGAGACTTAAAGTATAGGCTAAGAGACTTACAACAACGGTTTGGGTTTACTTCTATTACGTTATTCCTATTAAATTGTAAGGGTGAGTGAAAATATATTTGAAAAATAGTGATAGGATTTATTTTATATAATTTTAAGGTTAAAAATAATGGTTTTTTAATTTTGAGGTTAGGAAAGAATTATTTTATTTCATGTATTTAAAAAAATTATATATATATTAGAAGTTATTTCCTTTTACTTGTGGAAACATATGGTTTTAATGAAAAACCATTTTCAATATTTCGTATCTATTCCTCATTGTTTATTATGTTAAATTTATTTTATTTATTAGTAATTAATTTTGAATTATAAAGTATATATAAATAAACAATATTGGCACTTGTACTTAAAGGAAGGTTCAAGGATTAGTTACACGCAAAAAATACTCAAAAGGAAATAGAATGTTTCAATATATTTTTCAAATCAATATTTATCTAGTTTTTATGTAATCAGTGAGATTTTGGAGGTTTTTACAAATATTTTAGATGCTTTTACCATTAAATGATAGCTAGTTAGTTGAAACTTGTTTTCCAATCACTCAACAATGGTTTGAAATTTGTTTTAGGTTCAAATCTCACACTATATTTAGCCTATTGACTAATAAATTTGTTAATTTTATGATTTGATAATTTACAAAAATATATTTATCTTATCTAATTAATACTTAATTTTGAAATATAAAATACATAGATAGATATATAAAGTAGTGGTTAGGAAATTTATAATTTTAATAAATATAAAGTATTTACTAAGAGTAAATTTGAGAACCTTCTAATAGATAATTTAGAAAAAAATAGATATCTTAAATATTTCTTTATTTAAAATATTTCTATCTAAATATTTTTTTTCTTATTTATATTGTTTATATTTTATGTAATTTTTTATAGATGTCATAGCTTAATATTCTACCAAATAATATTAAAAAATAATTTTTATTTATACATTTAATCTTTCTTAATGTATTATGGAAATGTATTGTAAGTTAATCGATATATTTGAATCAAATTTTATAAATTAAGACTATAATTGAGGATAGTACATCTACATGAATTTTTTAAACACTCTTAAGTTATATACGTGGTCATATCCATTACAATAGACTTTGAGCAACATTTTGGGAACAATTTGAAAGGGAAATTAATATAGAAGAAAGTAAGGGTGCACATAAAATAAGAGATAATACAAAGGTATGTGTGTTTTTGAGAGATAAGGAATTCAATAAATAATATAGGTATCTGAGTTAGGATAATACGAAAAAAATGAAAGAGAAAGAGAAGGCTACATGATAGAGGAGACAATATTAAAACATGGACAAAAAAATAAAAAATAAAAATAATGACACATGGAAATAAAGGAAGAGATCATAAAGGGGGAGTTAATTCTTTATCCAATAATAGAGTCAGCATAGTGGTGTTGGATATTTCTAATTATTGTGCAGGAGAAAAATAATTAGCAAGAAGAGGAGACTTCAGATATAGGATTTTTTTCTCTCCAATGTTATTATATTTAATATTCATGCATTTGAAGAGATAATATATAATATTGAAATTAAGAGAAGAAAGATTAAGGGTAGGAAGGTGTGATAAATAAGAATAAGAAAATATTTTTATGGCGAACTAGAGAAATTAGTAAGACGAGGATAGAAAAGAGGAACTTCATCAATAGGAATTATTTCCTTGCTATGAAAGTGTATATTTGGGATAAATAAGGTCAAATGCAAGAGAAAAATAAGTTAGGTCATAAACTCCCATGTATGATTACCAATAGTATGGATAACTATTTTTGTTTTATTAGCATCTCCCATTTGAAATAGCTGTTTCATTATACCTTGGAAGCATCAAAATTTAATTTTTCTCTTGTATGATATATATAGCATATTCTTATTATGCTTTGGTATTCCCAAATGGATATGGCTTGAGATGAAATTTCAGCCTTGTAATTCCAAATTAGTATGTAGTGGAATGTTCCAATTAGTCTACGCTGCTACCTCGCAGGGCATCTGTCACCCCAATTCCAGCGCTGCTTTTGAAAGCATTGAGTAATGCCACCAATAATGATCCACCAAGTTCTATTCATCAATGGAAGAAGGGGTGGGGACTAGGGGAATAGAATGAGATAGGTAGGCCAGGGGAATAGACTTAAGGTTTTGTCCCCTTAGCATGATACCGCCAAAATTTGGAAAGGGGTATTAGATTAGGCCCTAGAAACATTTAAATCTATGGCCTCTAGAGGAAGATTTCCCTCCCTCACACATTGGACATCTACATTGATAAGGGAGTGAAGAATGTAAAAGGAGAACACATTTCATTTAGAGGATTTGTAAAGGTAACCTTAAATTCCCTTTTATGCCAGACATTATAAGAAAACAAAATACAAAAGCCTAGACCCCTATGGTTAACCTACTCTTGAAAAAATTCAAACCCCCAAAGTCTCTTCCAAACCCTACAACATTTAAAATTTCAGCTTCAACAAAACAACAACAATAAGGGCTATCCATCCTCTATCTAACCTATATTAACCCTAAGTGTGTTTGGAATTTTAAACTCAATTAAGTTCTTCCCAAGTGAGTACTTCTTATGCTAGAGCTAGTTGAGTTGTGTGTAAAATCTTGAAAAACAAGCAATGCTTATAGCTTAAAAATCAAATTTGGTGAATCCCCAAGAAACAGTATTTAAGGGACAAATGCAAGGCATTACAATGGAATTTTAAGATTACAATCCTTTATTCTCAAGATCTAGTATTGTTTGCTTTATTGAAGCCTCACTTCATGATTCAAATCAATCAAATTATTCACTGAATGAACATTATGTAGTGATAATTGTTGTTATTTCAATAGTCTAAGCACTTCAAAGGTATAATATAGACCATATATCGATGGTTGTTGTCTTTAATAAAGATCATTTTAAATCAAAATAAAAATTTGAAATAAATAACGCTCTTCCATATGTCAGTGATTTTTCTTGCAAGAGTTAATAATATAATGCTTTTTCAGAATTAAAAAAAAAAAAAAGTGAGCCATTAGTTATTTATGTATCATTTGATATAGATTTGTTAGTCTAAGCATCTGCTTAGAACATCCATCACATAATCATAGCATATCACATCATCCATTTCATCCATATCATACATTACATCATCATTTTAAGTTTTTTGGGATAATATATATTAGTTATTGTAAGAATCTTAAAACCCTCTCATTTGCATAATCATCATAACCATCCATTTTGAACCTCTTTATCATGAGATTGACCCTCAAATCAAATCTTTTCACTCAATCTCTTGAGGGGGCAATGTACCAGTGTTCTTCTTTTCGCTAGGGCATCTAAAAAATTAATTTTTTTTTTAAATTTTGATCATGGCAAGTTTATTCTTTGAACCAATGCAACAAGTACATTGCTTCAAAAAGAGGAAAAATGTAGACATGTGAAATTGACATCACTCATACTTACTTAAAGTCATATTCATCCATTCATCAAATAAATTAAGTTTATTTGATCAATCTTCTAAAGTCATCAATTTAAATTAAATAAATCAACTTTAATTAATTTGATCCTAACATCACCTTCCTTGATTAAATAAATAAAACCTTTATTTAATTAAATCTAAAATCACCTTTCATCTCCCCTTGATTTAATTTAAATCCAAATGTTTAAGTCAAATGGGTCAAAAGAATCAAATCATCATCTAAGGACCCAAATCAGCGATTAACTTTAATCTAATCATCCTCTAGTTTTTCCCATTTCTGCACAAATAAATCAATTTATTGATTTATTAAATTCATCATTTTCTTTCAACATGGCATCTTTGAGGAATATTCTCCAAATTTGAATCTCCCCCCAAGTTGACATGTACATCCAACAAAGCATTTATGAGCTCTTACATGGCTCTTAAATGTCTCTTGCAAAGGTCAAACTCAACATTTAACTCTAAAATTCAAATTTGAAATCTCCCCCTCTTTGGCACATTGACCAAAATGTGCTCATTCCTCAACCTATCACAAGTTGACAAGTGGCATCTTTTCATTGGTGGATATTTAGTCCCACATCCTCCATGTTTTGCATTCTTCTATCATTCTATTCTATAAATAGAGATTATCTCTATTGATTTACTCCTCCACAACTTGATCCACAATCCTCATGCAAAGTTAATCTCTTCAATTGAGAGCTAATTTTGTCAAATCCACCATCTCATGCACTAATACATCATTATCATTTGAATCCATATCATCTTCATAGCATTTTCATATGAGTTTCATCATTGAGCTTATCAAAAAGGGGTTGGGAAAGGGCTATTTTCCACATCAAAATAGCACCAATCCCCCCATAAGATCAAGTGTTTTCTTTGTTTTAGAATAGGAATAGTTATCTTTGTTTATATTTTCTCATTTATTTCATCTTCTTCCTTGTTCTTTAACAAAGCAAATCAATTTTATGGGGGATTCTTATGCTAACATTGCATTTTTTCCTAACAATGTGATTTGTTTGCTTTGCACCATGCAAGTTGGAATCAGGGTCCACATTATGGCCTAACAATGTGATTTGTTTTCTTTGCACCATGCAAAATGGAATCGGGGTCCATATATTCCCTCCTTCTATTGCCATATGTGAGCACTACAAATCTGCAAACCATTTAAACTTCATCACACATTAGCATAATGTTAGTCTAAAATAAGCAAATAAAGTAGTGTTCCTATGAAATACTCAATCATATTAAAATATGCACATAAGATGAAAAGATTTAAAATAAATAAATAAAACATATAAAAACATGATCAAACTTTATCTCATAGTGGATTGGTGCTTCTATGGAAATAAGCCATTTCCCAATCCTTTGCTAAGCCCCATGATATTGATGATATGAAATGCTATGAAGATATGATATAAAATTCCTGGCAAAGATGTGGGCGGACATGGATTCAAAATGATAATGACATGGAAAGCGATCCTAAAAAGATCGCAGGGAGCATCGATACAGCCAGATGCCCCCATTTTATAAATGCATGGCGGTAGCAACGCCATGGAGATGGACTCGCTGATCCGCCTCATTGTAATAGGTTGAGGAAGCCTGGGTCAATGTGCCAAAGAGGAGAGATTTCCAAACCCAAATTGAAAGCAACGTTGAGCTTCTGACTTTGGTAAAGAGACATGGTTGCGCGAGCCTTCAAGCAAATACTTGCCGGGATGCAAATGTCAACCTTTGTGGGTAGATTCAAAATTCTGTGGAGAATATTCCCCGCCATGACATGTTGAAAGAAACGATAATCTTTGATAGCAACCAATAAACTGGACTTTTATTTGTGTTTCAGAGGATGCATTTATGATTGTATCAGTTGGTTCCGTGATTAGATTTGGAATCAGGATTACGATTGACGCTTTTGACCCGCTAATTTGATTTGAAGTCATTTGGATTTCTAAAATCTCAAAACCAAGGGAGACAGCAAAAAGGTGATTTTAGGATTTCCGGAAGCAAATGGCTCTGACTTTTTATTTGAGAATCAGAGGGTGATACAGGATCAAAATCTAAAATGCTGATTTGGCTCTAATTTGAATTTTGACTACTTTGTATATCGGGATCAAACAAAATTGATTTACTCTGATGAACTGGCTTAGTCATGACTCAAAATTGCTATGAAAGCCCAAATGTCACCCTAATGTGGCTCCATATGACTTCAAAACTAGAAATGGTGGTTTATGTCTTAGAAAAAAAAAGTGGATGATTGAAAACCAAAAATGGTGGTCTCTTGATGACTCCTGATGACTCTTGACAACCCCTGATAGCTTCTAACGCTTCCAAGGTTCTTTGTAATCAATTATCTAGTTGAAATTTGAGCTCTTTTTTATTAACTTGTTGGAATTATTGCCAATTGAGTTAATTCATGCTCTGATTGAATTTTGCAATTAATGAAAAAGATACGCATTTATTGTGAATATCATTTTTCAAATATTACTTCTAGTTTAGTTAATGTGATGTGATAGTAAAAGAAGATCTTGAGTATAGATATCTCCACCATAGTTATTAATTTTATAATTAATGAGTCCTAATCATTCCAAATCTGACAAAAAACAAAAGGATTTAGTAATTGAAATGACTGCTACAATAAATGTGATTATTCAAAAGATTTCAAACCAGTATTGAATGTGTGTGTTGATGATATTATCATTTCCACCTATGCCAATTTATTCAATTCATAATTTGAAAAGTGATGACTGGTGCGTATGAAGCATTCACTAGGAACAAGATCGAGTAAATGCTTAACTAATTGACATGATGTGCATTTTTGTTCTTTAAAAATGTGGCGTCTATAAAAAAGAATGACATTTGTATTTCACTCAAGGGTTGCATCCACCATTGTCTTTGATAAAAATTGCAGAAGTTAAAGATGGGGAGAAAATGGACTCAAAACAATAAAACTTCATTCTTGATCCTGAAATTGAGAGGTTGCTAAGAGAAGCAGAGTGGCTAGAGTTTATACATATGTACGAAGGATTTGAACTTGAATTGGTTGAATAATTTGTGATGAACTTCCATGTAAACATCACCAGGGTAAGAGGAGAAGTAATTGAAGTTACCCCCGTTGTTATTAGTGAGCTCTCTAAAATCCTAGCTGAGGGTGAGCCAGTGAAAAAAGGACATGTGGGATTTGGAGCATTGGTAGCTAAATTCCATGAGGAACTAGAAAGGAAACCAGAAATCCAGTGGCATAAAGGAATTCAAAAGGGAATTGCTCGCAGTAGTTTGGATGAGTTGTGGAAATCGACCGTGACCTGGTTAATGAAAATTTTCACCTACAAAGGCTAGTATGGCACAATTCTTGGGCCAAGAATGTGGATGCTTACACACTTAAGGTGTGGAAATGCATCACCTTCTACAAGAATCAATCTTCTCACCCTTTTATTTACACAAATCTCCTCTATGGTTAGCTAGGGTAAAGTCTAGAGGAATTCCTTCCATAAGATACCATAGCCTAATTCATTTGATAATCAAAAATAATTTTATGGAGTTCGGGAAGGACAGTTGGTTGGAATTTTTATCAACCCCCACTACCAAAATTGGAAAGAAATCTATAAAGGGTCCCACTGTGAAAAAGTTAAAAATTGAGAAAGGGGAATCTTTGGAAAAAGTACAAAAATAGGGAAAAAGAAAGATAGAGGAATTTCAAAGAGAAACCTGAAGTATTGGTAAAAGGAATAGGCATGCATCACCAAAGGAAAGCCTTGATATTGTTGATGTGGACACCAATGTTCCAACATCCCTTGAAAAACCATTTGAAACCCTCGCTGCCACTCATGACCAAGAGCCTGTTTGTTCTCTTGAATAGCCCAAAAACCCTCTTGAATCCCTAATTTCATCTCCACAAGAATCCCCTGCTTAAGTGTCTCATAGGTCTCCATCTAAACAAGAGTCCCTTGATATACCAGAAGGAGATAACCCTATTAGAGGGTCTAATGAATCTTCTTCACCTCCTATTCCGGTGTTTAAAAGAAGAAAAGGAAATGACCCAATCACTAAAAAATAGAAATCTCCTCAAATGCAATAGGAAGGGGAGATGGAAGAAGAAGAAGAAGAGAAGGAGGAACTAGCCAAGGCTATGGTAGTTTCTAGAATACAGGCAGAGGTGGATGAGGAAAGGAAAAGAATGTAGTTTCTAGAGGAAAAGTTAAGAATTTAAACGAAGAATAACTACAAAAATCATTTTCCAAAGCTAAAAAATTAGAGGAGATAATAGAAAAAGAAAATTATTTGAAAACAAAATTGAGTCAAATAGAGGAGGCCTTACAGTAGGCTTGTATACATGCATTGGCTCAAACAGAAGAAACAACAAGGCTTGGTGCTAAAGAAATAGAGAGATTAAATGTTGAGTTGCAACAAAAAGAAGAGGAGTTAAAACAACAATCTAATAGATTGCATGATCTTGAGGCTTCTACTTCATCAACTCCAAGAGGATACCTCTCCCTTTAGCATTCAAGTTTAAGCATGAAAATGACCGATTGAAGATCCAAAATCAATAGTTGGAAAAAGAGAGAGATGAGGCGAATGATAGATTGCAAAAAATAGTTGAGCTCTCCTCTATTATGTTATCAATGTGGAAACCTTCCAAATTTTATGCATTATTCTTGAGGGAAAGGTTTCTACAATGGAAAATTAATCAATTGGTTTTGAAAAGAAAGACTGTAAATTATGAGGATGACTGAGAATTTTTGGAGGATTTCTACAACCATCATATAGTCCAAAACCAGATGTGCAAATAATTTTAGCATGGTTTCATTCTCGGTAATTTGCCACAGTCTTTCCCAAATATTTATGTTGGTGAGTTGCAAATAAGGTCCTTTGTCTCTTTGTTACAAAATCAAGTTGAGTGGGATAATAGAATGGATCAGTATAAGGAGGCATAGTTGAGATTGGGCATTCCAATGAGGAATGAAAGGCCTTGGTCCAAGGCCTTCAAAGCTGCATTTATCTACTTTAAACAAGGAGATAATGTGAAACCTATTTATAGAATAAATTTGAATGAAAGCATTAGATTTTTTACAAGTGTCCAAGAACACCTTCCACACATAACCTTAACTGCAGTCAGGGAAAGATTCAACAACATTCCATCACCACTTGGACAGAGAGAACAAATCTCCCCAAGTAATATCACTTGGGGTCTCACGAGACTAGGATCTTTGATACAAGTTATCGAGGAGAAAAATACAAATTGGATAGGAATGAGGTTCAAACCTCCATTACTCATAGCACCTGCACCTGCATTAAATTTTCCACCATAATTTGCTAGAGAAAGTCTAAGAGATTGGTTAAGGCCAATTAAAGAACAAAATGGATATGCTCAACAAAGGACATTTATACAGTATATGGCTTATATTGGTGATCTTATTACTTGGCTTGAAGGCAGAAAATGGGATTTACCAAATCCTCAACTATGAGGAAATAGTTGACAACATGATGGGGAGAAATGATGAGTGAAAGAAGGGACATTCTAATTATTCCCTTTTATGTTTTAAAAAACTTTATTATATGATAATTAACTATGTGGTGGTAGAATTTATGCTTAAATATTTGATTAATGATGCATTTCATTTAACTAATTATAGTAGATATGAGAAATGGTATTTTGTAGTAAATGTCTTTTGAATGATTATTGATGATGATTAATGCAAGTTGAAGATCTTTTGATGTCTTAAATACATCCTATCCTTGAGGATTCTGTTCAGTTGATTGAAGTGTCATTATTATGAGGTGGACATGTTAAACTTCTTATTTAACAACTTTGAAATCTGTCTTGCCCCTGAATCGCTCCAGCTAGCTCCTAATGAATGTTTCCAAATTGACTTCTTCAGTCAGTCTGAGAACTTTCTATTCAGTTACTTTCGCATGGTGGATTTCTTTATGAAACTTTTAGTTTTGTTCTAGTTTTGTTGGAAGCATTCACATCTTGGCAGGCTGCGCCAACTTTTGTATTGAAATAAGTGGATATTCCTATATATATCCACCCTTGTATTAGTTTAGGAGTTAGTTAACATTTTTTCTTTAGCATTGTAATTTGGAATTATCTACACTTTTGTACCACTCACCTATTTAGGGCAATTGGAATGAAAATAAGGCGTTAAACTAAATCTTGGTGTTTAAAGTCCCACCAGACGAAGAGTAGGGTCCACTCAATCAAAGGAGGTGACTTGTGGTATTTTCATTAATTCAATTGATTTTTGCATTCATTCATCTCAGTTGGAAAGTAGGAAATTAGATTTCTAATTAATTATTGTTATTAACTATGAATGCTCATATTCTTAGATTAAGTTCATGGAATCCTTAGAGTAATTCATTATGCTTTACTATAGAGTTATATTTACTCAGTTACTATAGGTTTAATTGTTTTTCATAGATTAGATTCAATGGTTATTATAAATCACATACCATAATGGAGAAGACTGTAATGACTTACAGAAGAATGAAACTAAAGCTCATTTGGTATGTTTTCATAGAAGTTAGTGTTAATGCTTTCTAGATTAAATTTCCTTTTCTAAAAATGTAATTAGATTATTTTCTGCAAATGTAATTACAAATACATTTCCATTCAAGTTTTAGCTTAGTTAAAAATTTAATTTTCTTAGCATAAATACTTCCATGGATCCATTACAAATAAGTCAAGTGAAGTTTGAACAAATTTATTAGAGTTTGGATAATCGTTAGTTAAGAGATAGATTAGAATTTTTAGAATTACTTAGAAACCCTTTGTTATGATCTGCTACTGAGAGCTCCTGATAGCTCTTGATAGCTCATGATGAAGCTAAACTGCAACCTAAAAGTCACTGTATATAGTGCAAAACACCCCAAAAATTCTG